>JAYMFT010251016.1:0-10904 GCA_038088735.1 Panulirus argus
GTTAATGGGATGGCCTTGATTAGGGCCTTAGCTGCCCGTGCCGTCTCAGCTAATATAGAAAAAAAAAAGGGTGGATGAACGACTAAATTGACTGTGGACTGTCCTCCGCAATCAGGCTTCGAACCTATGACCTCGACCCTGGGCGACCCGTTGAGTGCGTCACGGTCAGTAACGCTAACCACTTCACCATGGAGGTCCATTTAACTCAATCGCTATTGTACAGGTGCACAGACTAAGCAAAAAAAAGAGAAGAGAAAAAACGTTTTGTACAGCTGTGACTTGTTATGGCTATTGAAACACTTGCCGAAATATGACACCAGAATATCGCCAGCAGCGCTGTAAGACAACGCCAGACAACTGCACGTCCCTGCCTGTTGATAACCTAAGGGGCTGAGGTCGGCAACCCAGTTCTGGAATGTTGCTTCCCATGAAAGGTGCACGACTGTATGGTGCATGACTGCCTGGTGTAAGCCAATATGGTGCATGATTGTATGATGTATGCCTGCATGGTGCATGATTGTATGATGTATGCCTGCATGGTGCATGTTTGTGTGATGTATGCCTGCATGGTGCACGCATGTATAAGCGCACGCCTGTAAGGTGTATGCCTGTGTGGTGCATGACTGTACATATGTAGCATTTCTGTATCGTGCATGCCTTTATTGTATACGCCTGTATAGCGCACACCCGTATGGCGCATAACTACATGGTGCACGCCTGTTTGAAGTTTGCCGTTACAGTCCACGGCTGTATGGTACATGTCTGTACAAGTGTAAGCCATTATGGTGCATGAATGCACAGTACATGCCTGTATGGTGGACGCCCGATTCGTCCACGCTCGTATGGTGTATGCCTGTATTGTGCACATCTACATCGTACATACCTGTTTGGTACACGCTTGTATGGCGAATGTAAATGAGACCATGTGTATGAGACCGAATAAAATAGAAACAGAAGTAAAAGGTGATATCAGAACGTTGGAAGCGAAGAATATATGTCTGAGAAACGCCGAATGACGCTGGTTAACACAAACGACAGCTTTCCCCTCACCAGACAACTGCGACACTTAGTAAATCCAGTTCAATGCAAACCATTTCCTCCATCACGGAGAGCAGCAAGATCTGGTCGGTGTGGTCAGTTCTCTTGCGCCAAGGCTGATTCCAGAGATAAGCCCCAGTCCAATCTGCGCCCAGGACTGGATTCAGTTGCCTGACGTAAGTATCAGTTAGGTATTAAGGTTTCCCAACTGACAAATAAGCACTGCATGTAACAGCTATGACTGAGTTGACTGACCCACCAGTTTGTCGTTTGATGGCACTCACTAACACTCGACACCGGTTATGAGGACTTAAAAAGGTTAAGGTAATCTTACATTAGCGGTCCTCTAACAAGGAAGAGCCACTTGTCAAAGGACAAACTTCTTGGTCTCTCTCATTCAGTGTGTGGTGACCTGGGAAGTCCTCTCAGGAACGTGATAGGAGCGTAATGAGTATGGCGAAAAAAAGAGAACTAACTAGGTGTGTGTTCAAGAGTAAAACAGCGCTGTCCTATAAGACTGATTACCTCTACCTGTGTGGCCGTCGGTATCCTGGACGCAGATGGAGGACTCAATGAATTTCATGACGTTAGATACATTTCACAGCATCCTTCTTTGGTTTATATGTAGATGTTTAACTAAAACATCACAGTTCATCCTCAGGATTGCACTGCTCCGTCCAGCAAGGCAGCATCAGACTTGTCCCGACCAGCCCCAGCCTGTGTTGGCAGACAGCGTACGGCAGTAGTGGGCAAGTCCGAACGGTGCAACGGCATGACAAGATTTCTATTCTTTTTTTCCAGGAATTCCAATGTTACTAATACAAGGAGGATCTATAAACAAAATCTAGGGGAATCATGCAAATTATTTTCTTCAAGTTCGTACACACACATATATATAAATCTCTTTTATCTTTTATGGTTGGCAAGACATCAGGCAAAAAGGATAATCACCTCATTCGGCGGCTGAGATTTCCTAAAATGTTTGCAGGTGAGTACAGTAACTCCACCTCTGCTGATCAAACGATATCTAGTGTAAGGAACAAAAGAAATGTGTAGCTGGTGTTAAACAAGCTCTAAAAAAAAAAAAAAAAAATAAAGTAGACGAACATCAATTAAGGAGCACCAGAGATTTTTAACCTTTTCAAACAAATTTTTTCCCAGGTACGAGGAAGCCTGGGCCGCGGGGCGAGATGGTGTTATTGAAGTGAGGAGCAAAAAAACATCGTTAAAACTGTCCGTCAACAAAGTAACTTGCCGCGGAGGCGCCGTAGTTAACCTTCCCGAGAATTAATGATCAATTAACTCCCTTAATGTCTTCTGCGAAAACTGCCCTGCGTAATGAATGTCCTAAATTAAGAGAAGCAGCTGGAGCCCTCGACTCCTCCAAGTTTATGTGATTAGCGACGCAGGTAGAGGGAGGGAGAGGGGGCTACGTGGCAACACTGGCACAGGTCAACAGGCCACACTGAACAAAAGTGCAAAAAACACTTGCAATGCTAAGTCACCGGTCAGATGAAACATCGGCAGAGGCCACAAGTTACTTGCACCACAGGGGGAAGACACCACTGGGAAAGGTGAACCCACACCAGGTAACGCCGAGTTAGGTTCCCTAGTCACCTGTTACGCGCGTTAAGATTCAGGGTTACCAGCAACATGAGAGCAACCTCTGTGGTAACTCCCTTTTTTGGCTGAGGGCTCACAGGCCACTAGCAACAATGGCACAAGGCTACAGGTCATATGCTACAATGACACAAAGCTGCAGGTCACATGATCCACTGGTACAAGGCTACGGGATCATTTGCAACATAGATACGAGGCCACAAGTCACACCATTGATAGGGTTGTAGGTCACATTGCACCACTAGAGTGAGGTGATTAGTCTCTTACGAGTACAGGCCACCCACCATTTGCAATCCAGGTATGAAGACCCACAGGTCACTTGTAACCTAAGAGCAGACCCACGAGTCACCTGCAACCAAATTGCAAACCTCCAGGTCACTTCTAATTCTGCTGCAAAACCCACAGGTCACTTGTAACCTTTATGCAGATCCACAGATCACTTGCAACCCAGGTGTGCTGACCCACAGCTCATATGTAACCAAGGTGCGCCGACCCACTGTTCACTTGCAGCCCGTGTGTGCAAACCCCCAAGTCACTCGAGAGAATGGTGCAACGCTGGTGTAGACCCACAGGTCACGCGCAATCCTGGCCTACACCTGCACGTCACTTGCAACAAACTTGTCTTGCAACATTTCATGACTCACAGGTCACTGGAAAAGCTTACAAAGGCAAGATACACGCAATAACTGTCACCGGTGTGCAGGTCATTCGTAGCACTAGTAAGAATGACAAGGTTATTTGCAATATGATACTGATTTACAAGTTGATATGTGTTGTTAACGAGTTGTGGTTATTGTTCTTGATCCAGATCACTCTTAACCAATGCTGAACAGAAGGAAAAATCACTGGAATTTGCTATATACCTCGAAAACTGACTCTGATGTTGGTAAAAATTTCTTCTCTCATAAAAACATTTCTTTGCGAAATCCAAGGGCAATATTTTCACTGTGCAAGCATACCTGGCTCATATGCCTGAGTTTAACGTGTATTTGATACTAAATTTCCCAAGTAACACCGACTTAATATAGGGGATAGATTACACCTGCTTCCTTAAATCTAAACTCAGATGTTGCTTCAGTGCGTGGACAATCTCTGGTACGTGGGTAGTCTGTACGGCGTGGGTAATCTTCAGTACGTGGGTGATCTGTACGTGGGAAATATTTAGAACGTGGGTAATCTTTAGTAAGTGTGTACTCTTTAGTATGTGGGTAGTCTGTAGTATGGGGGAAATCTTTAGTACGTGGTAATCTCTGTACGTGAGTACTCTTTAGTACGCGGGTAATCGTTAGTGATTTGGCAATATTTAGGACGTGGTAATCTTTGTAAGTCGGTAATGTATAGTACGTGGGTATTCTTTAGTACGTGGGTATTATTTAGAACGTGGGTAATCTATGTGCGTACTCTGTAGTACGTGGGTAATCTTTAGTGCTTGGGTAAGGTTTAGGAAGTGGTAATGTTAAGTACGTGAGTAATCTTTGTAAGTGGGTAATCTTTAGTACGTGGGTATTCTTTAGTACGAGGGTAATCCTTAGTACGAGGGTAATCCTTAGTACGATGGTAATCCTTAGTACGAGGGTAATCTTTAGTACGTGGGTAATCTTCAGCACGTGGGTAATCTTTAATACGTGGGTAATCTTTAATACGTGGGTAATCTCTGTACGTGAGTACCCTTTAGTATGTGGGTAATCTTTAATGCTTGGGTAATCTTTAGGACTTGGTAATGTTTAGTACTTGGATAATCTTTAGTACATGGGTATTCTTTAGTACGTGGGTAATCTCTGTAGGTGGGTAATCTTTAGTATATGGGCAATCACAGCTCGTGAAATTTACCCCGAGAGAGGATATAATCTAAGACTTCACAAGACGCGGCACCTGCAAGACTGGTAAAGAGGTAATCACAATTTTCAAGAGCTGCTCAGCTCCACCCGAGCCATCATGCTAGCCAATTATCCATTTCAGCAGCATCGTCCAAGCCATTACACTAGGCAACCACCCTATTCTTTTTTTCTTTTTTTTAATGTTAAAAGGCTCTACTCACGGACAAAAGTAAACATCAAGGCCGGGCCCCAATTGAAATAAAAAAAGAATTATGAAACGGAAAAAGAAAAGACAAGGTAAAGTATTTACGAATCTCTGAGCATTTGAAAGGCCTATCTTTTGAAATGTGCAAGGTCATAGTTATTGGGAGACACGAAAAGGTAGAGAGTTCCAAACCTTTGACGTGTAGGAAAAGAAGCAGATGTCAAAACGGCACACCCTTGAGTTGTCGATGGCCGCACAATAATCATGTGACGCAGCAGCTTGCCGAGTATTGCGTGCTCTAGCTAGTGGTGGGGGCATACAAGCAGCCAGTTCTCGGGAGCAAAAACCAGAGTAATACCTACAGAAAACGGAATGTGAACCAACATTGCGGCGTAGGGCAAGGGGGTCAGGCTTGGAAATGAGCCTGGAACTGTTTATAAGTCGGACAGCTTTCGATTGAGCTTTGTCAAGTAAGGATACAGAGTTAGAACCACTCTAAATGTGACAGCAGTACTCCATACAAGCACGAGTCAGTCCCTTGTATAAATGGAGCAACTATTCAGAGGGGAAGTTACGACATCTAAACAGGACATCCAGTTTCTTACGAGGCAGACTTAGCTATTCCCGTAATGTGGGATATCCAAGAAAGAGTGGATGTTACAGTAATACCAAGTATGTTCACCGAGTCAAGAGGTGGAATTACAGAACCGCCAAAGGAGAGACGAGAGTTGTGAGGAGTTTTCGATAGAGAGATGGGAGAAGTTGGGTCTTGGAGGCATTAAACTTAACAAGATTTTGTGTACCCCACTGAGACATCCTGTCCAAGTCTGAGTTTATCGAGGAAGCTGTATCAAGACGAGATGCAGATCGAAAGAGAGAAAAGAGGTAGCAGAATTGAAAGATGTGGGTGAATGCAGTGTTGAGTCGTCAGCGTATGAGTGCATTGGATTGTTTGTGAAGAGGAGGAAATCGTTAATAGAAAAATGAGAAAAAGTGTAGGAGACAGGACAGAACCTTGAGGAACACCACTGTTGATGGAGAAAAATGGGAGGATGATGCATCAACAACCACAGAGATAGATCAGCCAGAGGGGAAGCTAGATATGAAGGAGCAAAGTGAGGGAGGGAAGCCTAAAGAGGGGAGCTAAGAGATGAGACCCCGATGCCACACCTTGTCAAAAGCCTTAGATATGTCAAGGGCAACTGCACTTGACTCCACAAATTCTTTCAGGGATGATGACCAGACATTAGCAAGATAGAAAAGAATATAAGCAGTGGATCTCGCCTTACGGAAGCCATACTGGAGATCAGAGAAAAGACTATGATTTTCGAGGTGTTTAAAGATATGGGAGTTTGGGAGGGTTTCAAATACTTTGGAAATGGTAGATGTCAAAGCAACAGAGCGATAGGGAGAGGGGTCAAAACGGTCACCCTTCTTGGGGATGGGATGTAATAAAGCATGTTTCTAATGAGAAGTTTTAGATTTTAAACAGAAACGGAACAGAAGAGCAAGCACAGGTGCAAGTTCAGAGGCACACTCTTTCAGTACACAGGGATGGTTGCCATCAGGACCATAAGTTTCGCTTGTGTCCAGAGATAGAAGCGGTTTTCGGATAGTCCGAAAAGAGAATACGGGAAGAGTCATAGAATTAGTAAGTGGAGCAACAGGGGGTGAAGGAATGTTAGTCATCCAAGGTGGAGTTAAAGGAGAAATGGGAACCAAAGAGAGTTGCTTTGTCTACAGGAGAGACAGCTATAGTACCGTCAGAGTGGATAAGTGAAGGGAAGGTAGAGCGACAGAAGTTGTTAGAGATGTCCTTAGCTAAAGACCAGAAAGACCTATTAGTGGATGACGAGTGATTGTCGCACTTCCTTTGAATAAGGGAACGCTTCGCTTCACGGATAACGTGCTTGCAGCGATTACGGGCAGTGATAAAAGCTGAATGGGAGCTAGTGGAAGGAGAGTTTATCCAAGCCCAATATGCCTGATCCCTTGTTTGAATGGCCTCAGAACAGGAACGGTTACACCATGGATCGGATGAAGAGGTCATCTTGAAGGAAGAGGGGATAAATGATTTCATTCCCACAAGAATAATCTCTGCTATGCGTTTGGCGGAGACAAAAGCATAACCACATAAGACACAGTAATTTACCCAAGGAAAGTCAGAAAAGAAGTTACGTAAGCTATTTCAGTCAGCTTTATTGAGGTGCCAGTATTTACGCTTAGAAGGGGCTGCTGGAGGGGGAGGTGCCGTTAGAATAGATTAGATACATTTATGAGAAAGTGATCGGATGAACCAATTCAGGGTGAGATTGTGTATTTACAGCAGGACGGAGTAGAGGTGAAAAACAGTTCCAGAATATTAGGAGAGTGGTCACAACGGTCAGGAATGTGGGTTGGGCGGAAGATAACTTGCTTTAAATCATTGAGAATGCAGAACGTGGGGGCTTCAATCTCTCCACCATATGTATGGGAGGAATTGAACCATTCCCTATGGTGACCACTGAAATCCCCGAGGTAGAGGATCTCGGCTTGCGGGTGAGAGGATGTGACAGTCTCATGGCAGGAGTTGAGATAGTCGAAGAAGGATACTAGCTAGTTCCACCTCTTATTGAATAAGAATCTCGAATCGCCAAACAGAGATCTTCTCTTTTTAACAAACACGAACTAGCTGACCAGCTTTCTCGGAGGCCTCATATAGCTTACTACGCTCATGATCCTCGCTAAGTTAATTTTTCCCTACGGAATCCAAGACGGGTAAACTCCTTTTCTTGGGGCCCATGGCTAACTAACTTCACTTTTTATCTTTGGTTGTTTCTTGAATCCCCAATTCTCATACAGTCAAAATAAGCTAACCTCTATTTTCAGAGTACTGGACTGGCCAGCAACACCTCTCAGAGTCTAGGTTACCAGCTCCTTTCTTAGAAACCTGGGATGTCTAAGATCTATTAGGGCGCTGGACCAGCTAGCTATTTCTCTTAGGCCAGTAGACACACAAATTCCTCTTCTCAGAACTCTACACTAACTAAATTCTCCCTTTACGTTTTCGCACCCACAAAGTCTTATTTGAATACCCAGTACTTTCAAACCCTTCCTTTTACAATCTTACACTAGTTGGTTCCCTTTCCCTGGGCTCCACACTAGTTAGTTCCACTTCTTAGGGAATAAGAATCCCGAATCGCCAACACAGAGATCTCCTTTTAACAAACCCGAACTAGCTAACCAGCTTTCTCGGAGGCCTGGATTAGCTTACAACGCTCAAGACCCTCACTTTATTAACTTTTTCCTCTGGAGTCCAGCGTTAAATAGCTAGTTCTCTTTGGATTTTGCACCAGTAAACCATTCTCTGGGTTCCACATTAGGAAAATTTAATAGGATCCTGAACTAACTTTTCTTATATGCCCCTGAACTATATAGATAGTCTCCCTGGACCTAAAGCTTGTATAAAGTAAAGTGCTTCTTGGTTGCTTATAGCCTTATGTTCTTCTCAAGGTTCGAAATTACTTCATATTCTTCTGGGGAACCGACAGAACTTAATAACCGTTCTAAGATACTGCCCTGAAGACCCTACACAAGCAAATCTTCTCGGAGTCCTGAACAAGCTACTTATTCTTTTTTTTTTTTCATGAACAAGTTCCTCTACAAGTGCTAGACCAGGTTAAATATTTCTTGAAAGACCTGAAAATACTCTCCAGTGGGCCCTGAGCCAGCTAACTACTTCCTTCAGGGACCCATACAACACCGTTATTCCTCTTACGGGTCTAGACTATCTGGACCATCTACATGGTCCTCGCAGCGGCTCAAACTGGGAAACTCTAATGCAGGGGTTCCCAGACTTTTCGTTGAGGGCGTAACATACAAAATCATTGGCGCGCTGGATCCAGCGAGAGGGCCGTAATTCAGGAACTCTCACTGTAAGGGCGCATGACCCTAACTTCAGGGTATTACATTAGCCAGATACGCTTCTCAGGGACCGAGAAATCTGACTGCTACTATCAGGGCCCCAGGTTAGCTAACAACTCCTTTCTCAGGAGATTACCGTCCACCCACCCCAGTAAAGCGCTGCCAATAGAACACTCATCTCCATTCATGAGATGACGGAGGTGAGCCCTTTTACATAATCCCCCAATCTACTTTCTGAATAACCTGTAGCACAGAACGGACAAACTAGAAAAAAAAATATAATTCTGAACTTCCTGAGGCAGAGATTTGTCTTCAGTTTGGTAAAGGATGAAGTCCTATATTACTGATGTTAGAGTATGTAATAATTCTATCCATTTGGACAACTACCACAATCCAAAATATATGTAAACACACTCGCTGTATCTCAAAATGTCTTCGTAACTGCTTTGATGAAGTCAATAGCTATGGCTGATGTGCCACTCACAAGTGTAGATCTGGTAACCTGTCCTATCCGATATCAAGAACCAACTTTTCAGTTGCTGGAGAAATAACCAAAGTCCCCTGCAAACGTATACAGTGGACAGCACCACCATAACACAACGTTCCCACCATCCCGTCTCTTCCTAATCATATAATCTGGAGTTCAATCACTCTCCTTTTCACAGAAAAAAGTTTGAAAGAGGCCACAACTTAAAGCCAATACGTCCGGTACCCCTTTTACGAAGCGAACCTTAAAACGCAGCTTCTAGGAACACTCTTGACAACTGGCGACTCCGGCAGGGCTGAAGTGTGGGCTAGGCTAGTTAACCGAGTGCTGCAACCTAATCTATTTGCCTGGCTGATCGGAACAGCCGCTCCTCGTCTTCGTCCTCCGTGCAGAGCAAAGACTGCGTTCTTTCCATTGTAAATGAAACCTTTTAAATGCTAAAATAAGTTTTCATATAATCAAGAGAAACGAAAGCAAGTTTCTATTATATGGATAACGAACCAAAAGGTGTTTAAACCTATAGTCATTACACTCTGCCCTATACGTCATTCACGAAAAACAACCCAAGATTCTACACAAACTGTCTCCGTGCCTCTAACTACTCAAATGTGTAGTTTCTGGCCGGAGTGCCGCGTGACCCATCCAGCACCACATTCCAGTCTGGTCGTCTAAGGTTCTGGAGTAACTACAGAAGCAGCATGCAACTGTGAGGTGGCAGGGGAAAGGCTGCTTGTTTGTGTGTGTGTGTGTGTGTGTGTGTGTGTTTACCTAGTTGTGCTCTACGAGAAGGGAGCTTTACACTCGTGGGGCCCCATCTCTAGAACATTCTCTGCTATCATAGATATGTAAGTTGCCCGCACTAACCATACCCTCAGTCATTTTAAACCATTCATACACCACTCTTATACAATAAAAGTATTCTTTACATCTTTTTCGTTGTTTCCTCAATTTCGTGCTGTCCTCTGGTTGCTCTATCCCTACATCTCTCGAAGATCTGTTCACTATCCACGTCATCAATCTGATTTAATAACTGAAAGAATGTGATCACATCACCCCTCACTCTTCTCTCCTCCAAGGTGGGCAGCTTTAAAGCCTTTAGCCTTTTCCTGTAACTTAGCTCTCTTAATTCTGGTGCAGTCTTTGTTGCCCTCCTCTGGACCTTCTCTTTGTGTGTCTTTAGGTGCGGCGACCAAACTTTAAAAGTATATTATAGTTTTGGTCTCATGCTGTATATGAACAAATTGCTAGAACATTATTCACCCATGTACTTGAAAGCTATTCTGATATTTGGGGATGGGTTAATGATATCGACTCCCAACTTCCTCTCATACACAAAATATGAATTTATTGCTGCCGGTTGATAATCATATTGAGGACTTTTAAGCTGTTCCATCCTCATTACCTAAGATTTACTAAGGCTGAATTTCATTCGCCATGTATCACACCAACTTTGGAGTCCGTCTAGGTCCCCTTGTAAGCGTATGCAGTCCTGTTCGCTTTTCACTTCCCTCATGACCTTTGCATCATCTGCAAACATATTTAGGTAGGAGTCCATACCTTCAGGCAAATCGTTCAAATAGATAAAAAAGAATAATTGTGCCAGAGCAGAACCCTGTGCCAATCCACTGATGAACTCCACCCATTTGGAGAAGACTCCACTGACCTGCATCGTTTGTTCCCTTTTGGTATGATAATCTTCTATGCATCGAAGGAGTCATTCACCTGCTGTCATTTCCTTGAACCATCCTCTATAACTCTTTCCTGAGAGAGAGAGAGAGAGAGAGAGAGAGAGAGAGAGAGAGAGAGAGAGAGAGAGAGAGAGAGAGAGAGAGAG
>JAYMFT010251027.1:0-10904 GCA_038088735.1 Panulirus argus
AGAAGAGAGAGAGAGAGAGAGAGAGAGAGAGAGAGAGAGAGAGAGAGAGAGAGAGAGAATGATAGAACACCCGTGCCAGTAGTGGCTGTCGGACCATCTGTCACCAGTTGACGATGACCGTGACAGACAGACAGACAGACAGACAGTCAGACAAGCAAGCAGGCAGTTAGGTACACTTGGGTCCAAAACACTTTACAGTAACCACAAAGTACTCGGTGACTATTAACCATAGTCATTATCCCTCATCTGTTTTCATGACTTTACATTAAGTCTGACTCTATAACTTTCAAATACATATTTTCTTTTCTAACCTCACATAAATTTTGGTCATAATCTGCTCGTTAAGAAGTCAGTATACATGTATATATTGCCGAATGTTCCCGCTGGTGTAGATATACCATGCATTATGATCATAATCTTGCTAGTTGTCTAATCTAAGTTCAGAGCGTCGCTGTTACTTAAAGTTCAGAGGGGTGGGGTGGGTGGGCGGGTGGGGGATGGGTAGTTGAGGAGGGGGACACCAGGCGACGGTGGACGCCCGAGAGACGTACAGCTCCACCCGGCTGGAAAGGTTCGCCCCAAGTGCGTTTAGCGGGCCGTTGTTGATGATGACGATGAGCCCTGAGGGGGGCAGGGCAGGTGCCCCGGCCCTGGCCCCCGTCCCACGACGCGTCGCTCCGGGCGGTGCAGGAGTACCTGGCGAGGAGGAGGTTCGGGTGTCACTTCAATAGGCGTAAAGGCGTCGCGGGTGAAAACAATCAGATTCTCGAATGTGATACTGTATTCCCCACGACGTTTTGTTCCCATACCGCGCATGAGCGTAGTCCTGACTACCGTCTCTGATGCAAGCTTTATAACACAGCGGATAAAAGCGGTCAGTCACTGGTTCGTCTAGTACCAGATCTGCGCGTCCTCGCCTGACCGCAAGGCATAACCAGATCCTGCTCTGTTACCCCCAAGCGGTACCGCATTGTTCATACCAGCCTCCCGTTGCTCCGCTTGCTCTAGTTCAGTTAGATATCGTTTACCGTTGTCCTGCTTGCTCTAGTTTACCGTTGCTGTGGTTTGTTCTAGTTTGTATAGATAATGTCTTGATGGGGTACTAAGTATCATATGAGATTGCTATGTATATCAAGATTTTAGGGAATACTAGACGCACAAGGTGCAATATATGGATTACTGATGTGTGGTTTTAAATATGGCGAAGCCTCTGACTGGCTGAACGTGACGAGTGGCGCGCCTCAGGGATTGGACGTTGGCCCCCATTCTTTTCACAATATACGTCACTGGTACAGAATTGGGTCTCGTTCGCATTTAAGATTTCCAGATTCGCTGATGATGCTAAACTAGGAAGTAACATCCATGAATGATCAAGACTGAAATGGCTGATTGAGAGCTTGACATTAATCAGCTGAATGGTCAGATATATAACAGATGAAGCATATATATAAAATTATGGACTTGGAGAAGAAATCTAAACACAGCTATCAAATTTTCAGAAATCTGCTGACTGAAATATATAAAAAGTTTGTTGTGGGAGATGTTATCAGTAAGTCTCAATTATATACATACCAATTTATGGCAGCAAGTGAATGCAAAACACCGGAAGCAATTCTGACTCTTTAACACTATAGTAAGCCTACAACTTTGAACTTGCAGTCCACGTCTGGTCCCTGTACTATAAAGGATGCGAACAGAATTGGATTAAGTACATATATAGATGACTAAACTGATCTCAGCTCTGAGAAACCTGCCGCACGCACACGGGATAAAGAAGATTAAATCTCTTTTCTCTTCAGAAGCGTAGACTTCACGACGACGGACTACAAGACTTAAACACTTCGAAAAAAAAAAAATATGGTAAATCACGAGGATCTTTCTTGAAGCACGAGATAAAGCAGTTTTTAGGACAAATTGATTACAACTTAAAGGTATAAGATGCAATACTGACGTGCGAAAAAGTTTCTTTGCGTACAGATGTGTTGAACATTGGAACAAGTTATCGTTAAACGTTGCTAACGTAAAGACTTTAAATCCCTTGAAAAACTGGTTACCTTTTTTTTTTTCATCAGTTCAAGTATCTAAAAAAATGAGAAAATAAAATTACATGTATACATTCATTTCATTTCCTTACGCTGAAGCCTAAGAATATAGTGTAGTGCAGCAAAGGGTGTGGACAGCGTAGAGAGATTTATTAGCAGAGGAGTTTCCCCTTTCGCTCTATCCTGTTAAACTCCGTGCAGATTTACTTCATTAATGGGTGGTTTTCTCCCATTCATTTTCCTGTTGGCTGTCGGTTTCGAAGGGTGTGGAGAGAACCTTCCCACAGTTGCATCCTTGCTCTATCCACTTCAAGATAGCAATAGACAGAAGTTACTTATAAACAGGTGATTAAGACCGTTATCTGTCTTCTCCGTTTAATGCTGTTATCGTTCTTCTAGTTATCGTCTTCTGTTGTTCTGGTTCCTCTAGTCTCCATAGAGATAGCTTACCGTTGTCCCTGATGTTCTAGATATAGGCTACCGTTGTTCTTTTTGTTCTAGATATAGTCTACTGTTGTCCTGATGAACTCTACCGCCGTTCTTGGCGCACTAGTTCGAGGCTACCGTGTGGTCAACACCAGGACGTGTGCGTGTCAGTATGAACATCTAATGAGATGGTAACAGATCTCGAGGAGGGTTCGAACCATTAAATTGCAGTGGGAAAGCTGCTCGGAACACACTGCCAATTACAGTCTCTGGAGATATTACACACTGGGATTTTGGACCAACGGATGCTACTGTCCCAGCTGTAAGTTGTGAGAAAAAGTACCATTTTTTTTCAACCTCAGTTCCTGTTACCTCATATCATTGTGGTACGAGAGCCATCCCTTCTCGGGGACAGGTAGGTAGGCATTTAGTTTGACGAGGTAATAAGGTGATCGCCATCGGATTCAAACGAATTCATAGACGTCGTCTATATTAGTGGAGCAAGTGTTTGCCAAAACGACAAAGTTCTGTGCGAGATAACTGAGTACACTTACATCTTTAGAAGATGAAGATGTAACCAAGGCCGACGCTTTTGTGAGAAGTATTGTCTTAACACACGCGCGCGCGCGCACACACACACACACACACACACACACCTCCCCCCCCACACACACACAGACACATCCAAGCATACAGACATACAGACACACACGCACGCAGAGCCCCTACCCCCTCACTCTCCCCAGGACAAAACTCCCCACTACGAACTCGTCTACCATCGCCTACAGGAAGGAAGTGAGTCCATCAGCCGCTGCTGCTGATGATGGCTGGCCGAGGACATATAATCAGAAGCGGCGGGAGGGAGGGAGGGAGGGAGGGCGTTCACCCTCCTCCCTCCCTCCCTCCCTCCAGCGCCCTCACGCTGCTCATGATGTACGGACGCAAACCGGCGACCCACACACACACACACACACACACCAGGGATCAGACCCACTACAGTCCAGCGCCTCGCTGCGTGCCGAGACCATCTCCGCCTCGCATCACCGTCAGCCGTCCCTCTCCTTCCTCCTCCTCCTCCTCCTCCTCCTCTTCTTCCTCCTCCTCCTGCCATCGCTCAAGCACACTTCCTCATCGTACGAGTCTTCGAACTCATCCAAGCATTTTGATGACCGTTCCCGACGATGGCGAGACCCGCGTTGCATGACGCAGCTGCTGTGGAGGGGGAGATGAGGAGGCCGTTTGTGTTGTGAATAACGATCACTTCGAGTCCTGGGAGGAGCAGAGGGTCGTGACTCTCTCTCTCAGAGGACAGACCAAAGTGAGGTTGAAAAGTCCGGGTTCGGGTTTGATAGTGAGTGAGTCGGTGAGTGACACCCCTCCCCGTGCAGTGAGGCGAGGAGCCCTGGACGTAGACGTCTCGTCTCGTACATCACCGAGGACAAGCACCCGTGACATCACTCCTGCGTCACATGACGTCGATGACGTAATATTTTCTTTTTTTCACCAAGAAAGGCTACAAACTATGGTAAGTACTGGGATTTAGTCCTATAATCTAAACTGTTACGTAGATAAAATTGGTTTTGATGATTAAGTGATAATTACAATAATTTGGTTAATCAAGAATAAAGTTAATGCTTCTAAAGACTGAAACGCTAATGGCTTCGACACATACTATTGTAGTTACAAGCGATGAGAGAGTAGGTACTGATCTTGTTGTAACCACTCACGATAGACTAGCATCAGAGGTAGCTATTGCAGCCGCTGACAAGTAGGCTAGTATTATAGCCACTTACAGTAGACTGGTAACTGATCATGCAATTGTAGTCTGTGAGAATGATGACAGAGCCGATGGTGTTTGACAGGGCCGCTGTCAGTGAGGTGTGACAACGTCATTCAGCACTGTGGTGAGGAGAGTACATCCACCCACCAGCAACAAACCAAAGGATCCTCCTCCTGTTTGCAGGTGTCTTCGGTAGGGGATCTCTACCACACACACACACACCCAGTCAAACAGTTACTGAAAGGCTGCGTCAGTCACTTGACTAATAACTGGCTAAGAAGCTCAGTTAATGTCGAAATTGATCAATGAAAAATACGGAAGTGAATGATCAACACGAACAGAACCGGGGCCTCCACGCTGAACCAGGGGAACCAGTCCTGCAGCAGCCTAGGGCAAGACAGCTGGTGAGGCGAGCCTAACCGTACGAGTCTCCGTTATCCCCTGAGATGACCCGCAACCCTCCTGAGGCCGCTGCCACTTTATACCCCCCCCCCACTGTCTTATACTGCCGAAGTCGCTGACGGAGGTAGTGACCTCATTTCCCTTCTTCTCTCTGGTTGACATCATGGGAGTCACCAACTGGGGTGATGCCGTTCAATTTGTTTCCCTTCGTTACTGTAGGAGTCACTGACGAAGGCACTGTCATTATACGCCTCCTCCCGCTGCTGTAGAAGGCGCTGACGAAGGCGATGTCGCTCCCATCATTGTTATGGATGCTGGCGGAGGCGCTGTCGCTCCCTTGCCTTATCCTGCTGCCACTGCGGGAGGTGATAACGGAGGCTGTGTCGCTCCCGTCTTTTCCCAGATACTTTAACATCTCTTTTACAAACTTTTTTTTATTCTCGTTTCTGAACATGTTTACAAAATTATTTCACTACCAGTGAGGCGTCAGGCTCCGGATCCTACGCTGATGACGATCTGGGATGATGAAGTAACCTGCAATGATGTCCGTTGACAAAACAGAGGAGTAGGAGGAGGAGAGGGAAGCCCCGTTAGGCTAAGTGAGGCTTGACTGAGCTATACCCACTTGCAGAGGCTAATGACATACTTTATGTAACACTGTTATCTATATGGGGTATCTGAAACCTGATATTTACCATTTTTCTTCCTATTCTTCCTTCCTCTTTCTTCTTTCTCGCGTTATTATTATTGTTGTTATATATACCAAAGAAGCCTTCTCCAAGGGCCCCTTGCAGTTTCAAAGGCTGCACCACAGTCAAGTAAATAGAAATGTATCAGGATGTTGTTCACACAAACAAGTGGTTCTGCTTTGAATGGTTTGACATTTTATTTCCCCCCAGGTAGATCAAAATCTACGGCTTTCTTTAGTTTCAGTAATAAAAAAATGCATTTTTGGAATACGTTTCAGAATATATGGCGTCTGTTGAAACCCAAGACCGTAACAGCTCCTTCTAATTCTTCTTGATATTTCAGAAGTCGTGGGCGTTGGTGAGCGTGGTGCTGGTGGGCGTGGTGTTGGTGTTGGACGTGGCCGAGAGCGAGGGGTCCTTAGAGGCGTGGTTGAGACGAATCAGATCCACCGACCGTCAACACGGCTCTCCCTACCTCCCTCGTCCTCTCTTACGACACGGCAACACGAACACGGACGTCTCTTATGGCAACGCAGACACCGGAACCTCCTCCGTCGGTAGACATACGGAACAAGAGGAAGCGAGTGACCTCCAAGACCTTGACGAAGGCACGGGACTTCGAGGTGACGAAGACTTCGGCGGGAGGAGAACTCGACGCAGCGACATGGGGTAAAGATCTTCCCTTCGCCTTATGAATTGTCGTTCATGCATACATTTGATCTCTTTAGTAGCTTGCTAACCTTTACGAGGCTTGAATACAAACTTTTTTATAATTTCTGTATGGAAACATTTGCATATTGCACTTGGTAAGTGGTCCTGAGTTGCTAAGGTGATTTTTTGACATCCTTAAACCACCTTCCCGGAGCTTGGATTACCATATTTCACCCAAAGTGATTTTGAATTCATTCTTTATTCTACCCCATTCGAAAACTTGATAACTTATTTATCATTCATTTTCATACAGCACATTCTTTGACCTTCACATCCAGTCCTTGATCGAAATGTCCGTCTCAGAACCCTTACGCTGCACTTGCCACGACGCATTTCAGTAGTTAGACATCGTCTCTTAAAGCGATATAATCATTATAATGGCTACGTATCCAGAGAGGCCCGCGCATATACTTAGCTTGAGTCACTAGACTACAGTGAGTCCGGCCGGGCAACCTGAGTCACACCGACTGTCCCATACGATTTTGTGACCGGTCGAAAACTTAATTTTTCAAGATCTGTTACTGACTAGAATTCCACCGGGGCTTTGAGCATACACGGTGGTTACTCGTTGCGTCCATAGCCTAACATACGTAGGTTTGGAAGATGTAATGAGAGGATTATAAAAACCAACTTGACCTAACACGGTGTAGTGTGTCCGAAGGTTTGCAGTTCGCGTCAGTTTGGAATCATACTGTTTACCTTAGTTTTCTGTGAGATTCGAACCAATGACCCTTGATTCGCAATAATGGTACTGCACCACTTTACAATACACGGGGCTGTCAAAGAAGTTGTTCTCGACCAACACACAGAATAAGTAAGATTCAGGTCGAATGCATCAGCGACATGTCCAAGTCGTAAAAACAAGCTGAATAAATGAACCAAATAAAAATGGTATGAGAAAACATTTCGTTGGTAGTTTGTTACCTAAGAACTAGCTTGCCGTTTTCTAATTTCAACTTCACTTCAAGAACGAGTTTATAGATGCATACCAGTGGGCTTCGTCAGTAATCCGTAATATACAAGTTTAGGTTATTAAAAAGCCAAAAATGAAAAGGTTTGTTGGTTCAATCGAGACATGGAGTACTCATTCGATCACTTCCGAACCGCCAGACACAATAAAGTTATAATTCCTGGTCAGTGAAGGGCGATATCTCCCCACTACAAACCCACAGACACAGACACACACACACACACACACACACACCGGGACAAAGACTCACCCGTTGGGGGGGGGGACTCGAATTCGAGCCGAGACACACATACACACACACTGTGACTTGGTTTGCCCTGTCCCAGCTGCGGTACGATTCATCCCAGGGCAAAAGCTGGTGGCCGTTCAGCTCCCCAACCAGAGGAGAGACATGAAGCAAGTTGATGCTCTCTCTCTCTCTCTCTCTCTCTCTCTTTCTCTCTCCCTCTCTCATACCAAGAGCCATTGACCCGTTTCCCTTCCTCTGCCCAGGTCGTACGGCAACGGCCCTTTGAACAAGAAGGAACACATCTTCAGCATGCTGGCCTTGCTCGTCTTCGCCTCCTTCTTGGGCTACTTGGTGTACTTCCTGGTCACCAAGGAGAAAGAAGATGAGGAGAGGCGGCGCGCCCTGCACCCGCAAGATGGCGAGGAGGCCCTGGCCAGTCTCCTGCGGGATGTGATCGTGGGCATCGGCAAGTGGTCGTTGCTGGAGTACCTGTAGGCAGAACGGGCTGGAAGAGGACCACCTCTTCGACGTCCTTCCCTGGGTGGTACTGCTGACGAAGGTGATGTTTTCCGCTTACAACAGCGTCAGTGACTCTGGTACATAGTTTTTTTTTTTTTTTAGGAGGTGGATTTTGTTACGAGCGGATGTGGTTGGGTTAATTAAGGAATACGGTCTAGCGCAGCTAGAAACGCATCTCCATTTTCCGTTCAGAAGAAATAGGAACAACGTCCGAATCTCTTCCAGTTTCCTGTTCGCTACTGGCATCCTCATCGAGCCACTGAATGCACAGGGCATTATCCACTACCTTCCTGCTTCTTCTCTTTCGCATGTGATGAAGGTGACACGAGGTGGTGCTCACCCGCCTGGAGGAAATCGCACAAAGCCACACGCCTTTAATTCTAGCACATCATGCTCAGGCGAGAGAAGACGTCAAGCCAAATTCTCACTCCGTCCCATTATCTTGATGATGGTGGTGACTCCCTCCCCCTCGCTTCCTCGACTGCATTTATCCAAATCCAAATTCTAGCCCTCGTCAAAATCTCCGTGAAAACTGCTTGTGCTCCGGGGAGGCACACAAAGAAAAAGAACTGCTTTTCCTGAGAAAGGTGAGAATCTGCTAGGACCACAAGATGGCCAAAGATGTAACGAAAGCCGGGGAAGAATTCAAACCGCACATGAACGGGGAAATCAGCAGGAGGTGTGGCCAATGCGCTTGATCACAGACCTCGAATTGAAAATTACATCTTGACAGTGTAAGTATTGTGAGTGGAATGCACTGGCAATTTTATGTTATGTGTCCGAGGTTCCGGTCAGGAATCTCTCGCGCTAACGACCACCCATCACCACATGCAAGAAACCCAAACCTATCAATATGAAGACAAGTTCGCCTGTTGTTAAATGACCGACCGGTTGTTTGCCTTTGTTCCCATGTCGTAACTGCTGCGCTGGAGTCACGGAGCCGACATTTCTTAAGCCGAAGTCAGTGACTGATGTCTGTGGTCGCAGTGAGAACAGTGTGCGTGCCAAACACGTATGGAATTTAGTGCTTCTTATCTTTTCTTAAGTTTGTAGACAAATGTAGTCAACATATTACTGTAGTTCAGGACCTGCAGCAGGAGTGTGGAGGACTGGAGTATCATCTTCTCGTCTGCGTGCTGCATCTTAGGCGTCCTAGAGGCAGTCGTTGTTCCTTCAGGAGCGATTTGCTTTTACGTAAATCTATGTAGCGCTTGTGCAGTCCGCCTTATATGTATACACACACACACACACTAGCCTAATCCAGGTAGCGACGTATCGGCCAGCCCCGAGGGGGAGGATGACCACCTGGGTGGGGTGTGGGCCGACTGCCGCACCGAAGGATTTGAACCTTGCGGATCCGACCCCGATCGAGCCTGTACTGACTCGTACGTGTCTGTGTGTTTACAACGTAATGCTAAGTTCCTACAATGACACAAATGCACACTGCAGCTTTATTGGCACTAATGATATAACAGTTGTAAAAAGAATGTATACATATTTATATATGTGAATTGTGTATGAACCAGTTTACTGTATAAGTTCAAGAATTGTAGGAATCCTGGTTGTGGGTCGTTTTGAAGGGACAACAACTGTAAATAAAAGTATAATGAAAGAATTGGTTTCATTTGGTTAATATCAGCGAATACTCAACCTTGTTGGCAGATGTTTGTGTTTCTTACCTGTTGGAAAGTTTTTGTTCCCAACGTGATAGAGAGAAAAAGAGAGAGAGAAAGAAGAGAGAAAGAGAAGAAAGAGAGAGAGAAAGATAGAAAGAGAGAGAGAAGAGAGAGATATGAGTTATCCCATTAAGATTCGTGTTTCATCACCGTTCTCATTTTCTCCCCACCCGCCATCCGGTCTCATATCCTGCGTCCGCTGGTGCTGAACTAGGAACTTCTCAAGGCTGTCAATCCTCCCCCCCCCCCTCTCTCTCTCTCTTTCTCTCTCTCTCCTCCTGCTGCTGCCTGCCTGATCCGGGTGCACGACAGGCAGTTTCAGCAGAGCGTCCATGTAGAATGATTATACACCCACTGAAATAACACTCGTCCTCTGGTGTGACTGGAAATTAGTACTGCATTTGAACGACCGCGTAAAGACCTTAGATTTTAACTCGCATTGGCAAATCTCCAGTTCTTTGTGGATATACACTCCACCTCATCTCTGCCATAGAGACTAACAGATTCGTGAACGATCTCATTTGTAAGTCCGTATCCCCAGTCCTCCGCCTCACGCCTTCCTTGAACCACCTTCCTAAGGTCCTTCACCAGTGAGGGAAGGCGCAGCTGCCAGAGTCATCTCCCAGGCCTTTGAACGTTCATCTGTCACCGTCTAGATGACGTGAGGACGATGCCCCTGTGGTAGGCCAGTACGTGTACGTATGTTTCTTCCTTCCTTCCAGCTGTGAATGACATCTCCTTGCAACTGGGACTATTCAAACAACACTAACGATCGTTTTCTTACCGTTCGTGACGCTCTCTGAGTCCCTTACTGACCATGGGAGGGACAAAGACGTACATCAAACAAGTCAAGACACCAGGGAGCGTGCGGTCACCACACTGTAGGTGGTGTGGCACCAACCGCTCGCAGGCTGGATCAGGGTGACGTACGGTTTGCGAGAGTGGAAACTAGTCTGCCTTTAAGTGAAATTCTTGTACTTGGAGTTTGTTTTGTTTTTTCACCTCGTTCCTTGGCAGAGGATTCCGCAAACTTGAACGTCTTCAGTGTGTCGACTTATACCATCTATGGCACATTTCTAATTCCGTCAGTTAGGTTCTAGTAAAACTCGAAAGGACGAAAATTAATTTACTGACTAGCGTAGATCCCAACGCGTATCCATCCACTGTTATTTGCATTCTAAACTGAAATGAAAAATGAGCACCAGCAGTGAAATAATCCCCATGAGAACTGTTCTTAAATGCTATCATAAATGCCTAAATTGATATTCTAATCAACCGTTGGAGTTAAGTATAGACAGAGGTTCTAACATGACATAGGCGACACCACCGCTACCAGGCGCCCCAGGCCTCATTCCCCCAACAAGCCGGAACGGACTGGTTACCTCGATTTTTGCAGATCGCTTGGTGAACTGAAGACCCGAGAGATGACTGCAACATGTTATCTTAGATCTCGTATCATG
>JAYMFT010251038.1:0-10904 GCA_038088735.1 Panulirus argus
TATCTATCTATCTATCTATCTATCTATCTATCTATCTATATATATATATATATATATATATATATATATATATATACTTGCCTATATCTAACGAATTGTTCTTGCTGACAGCCGTTTCCTACATCTCTCGTGTCCTTCCGGGGGTCGTAAAGTCTCTTTTATATCCTTGTATCCTTCCACAGGGAGGTCTGGTCTGGGTCCTGGGGGGATCGTGTTATGAGGGAGAAAGAGTCCAGGGCAAGAGCCTCACGCCGGAGGGTGGGATGCGGGCGGCCCTTCCCCAGCGGGCGTGGCAGCATCAGCAGCAACACTGCCCTCCACCACACCGTCCGCCCGCCGCTGTGGTATGGATAGCCAGGCAACAGTAATGGAGCGGTGGTGTCCTCCCGGACGGACATGTGGTAGAGGTCTTGCTCTCCCTCTCGTCTCGCTGTTGTATTTAGGCTCGCCCGGTCCCTACCTGATACTGGCTGCTGTCAGGTTGAACGATGGCTCGGTCGGTCGGTCGGTCGGCCCCCTCCCTCTCCTCTTTCACTCCAGCCAGCATTGCCCCGTCTCCGATGATGGAGACGAGAGGCCCTCTGGATTGACACAACGCTGGTTCATCGACGAATCTTTTAATCGGTTGTGTCGTAAGAGTTGTGGGTTGACTGTGGTTATGATCTACCTAGTTGTTCCGTAATGCTGGCATGTATATGTGGGAGCTCAGGTTTGCAGATGACCCCTTCCTCCCTCCTCTCCTCTCCTCCCTCCTTGCGGATCAGAGCAATACCGTCTCGGGTCATGACCATATATAGTAGTTTACGAGCTCTCCTTAGGGGAGTTCTTTACAGACGACCTGTAAGGGTCGTTGCAAGACCCATCAACTGCTGTGGGGTTCACCGGGGGAGTTCCGTGGCCATTGAGTCGACGGTGCTCTTGTCACAGTCATCATCATCATGGGGACTGGTTGATCATGTTTTTCCGGCACGGGGTTAATGGGGTATGGTGAATGGTGACTCTCCTGAACGAGGGTATGTATGCGCCTTTTAACCCAACTCGTCTCATGAAATGGGTCATTTAGTAAGCCATGAGCGTACGTGACATACGTATATGCTTATGTTATACCTAATATCTGTTGTCCACGCACTGTCCTCGGCTGGATCAATCTACATCAGATATGCTGACGGTACCTGCATGTCCCGTGTCTCCATCGAAGTCGTCTGTTTGTCTTGGGAGAAGCCCCTTGAGTGTGTGAGTGTGTGTGTGTCTCGAACATAGAATGGAGCTTGACTCGGAGCTTCGTGGAGCACCGTGGCAAGTCTTACACCTGTGAGTTTGGTCCCAGTCGACAGCTGTGCTCCTGTTACGAGCCAGTTATATTAGACAGAGACGTTTTCGTACAGGCGTTGGAGATCCCGGTAGGCGCCTGCTGGCCAGGAGGTCCTCAGCACTGAAATGAAGGGTGTGAAATCACACGTCTCCTAAGATTAATGGCAAAATCTAAAGCTTTGGAGACTTCGACAGCGCTGCCCGGTCTGCTGGCTCCTCCTTTTGCTGAGTACACCGAAGTCCTACGCAAACTCTGCGTTATACGGGTGCAGTACACAGCAAGGATGGATTCGACAGGATGTGGCTATAACCTCATTCAGTACCAAAGTCCCTCTCGTAAAACATGGCGTACTTTCAAGGAAACAACAGTCCTGAGTGAGAGGGTGTTGAGAAGGCCTACGACGACACTGACGGCTGCAGCGAGACAACTTGTTCTGGAGGCCGCTGCAAAGGATTGGAACGAGTGTTTTTGCATTGGAGGGCCTCCCATACCTACCTATCTACCTACGAGTACCTACGACGTTACATAGGCCTTTTCTTTTGTATATCTAAGGCTCAGGATATGCGTAATCTCTGCATCTGGTGGTTCCAGAGGTGTAAGTGAGGTAGGGCGCAGAGAGCCCCGGCGTACGTACAGCAACATCGATCTCAGATGGGGAGTTCCTTTGACCTTTCTGGCCAGACGATGTCACCCCTGAGGCGTCCCACACTCCGATTTGTCTCTCGGGCGGCAACAAGTTGGCTCTCCTGTGTGTGTGTGTGTGTGTGTGTGTGTGTGTGTGTGTGTGTGCTTGTGGCAATATGACACGGACGGTGCCCTGACGTAGATATATATATATATATATATATATACTCTCATGCCTCATAAATGCTATCCTCATACCTCATATATGATACCCTGACATAGATATATTACCCACATACCTCATATATGTTACCCTGACATCAATATATACCTGCATACCTCATAAATGCTAACCTCATACCTCATATATACCACCCTGACGTAGATACAGACCCTCAAACCTCATAAATGCTACCCTCATACCTCATATATGCTACCTTGACATAGATATATACCCTCATACACCATGCGTGCTACCCTCATACCTCATATATGCTAGGTATATATGTTCGGTACTGACATGGCAACGAAACATTCATTTCTTTGTTGCATGTGTCATTGTAGCACGAATGATTTTCAATGCATTGCATGCACCGCGTGTAAACGGAAAACTAATTTATGGTAAAACTAGGGGTGCAGCATTGACGAGGCTGTGCTGTGCTGTGTTGCTGTTGCTGTTACTAGGGCTAGTGGTGAAGGTATGATGTGCTGTACCGCTGTGGCTGGAGTGGTGGTGAAGGTAAGCTGTTGTGTGCTGCTGCTCCTGCCACTGCTACTGGAGCCAGAGTATCAGTGAGGATGTGTTACACTCTTTTCTCCCGTTACTATGGATAGAGGTTACTGGTGAACCTCTGCAGCGCTACAGTTACTCGGGAGAGAGTAGACATGGCTTAACAAGACCAAAGCTCTCTGGGGGAACTTACTTTTAAGTTTATGAAGTCGAAAAAGAACTTAATATCTCGATAGTATACGTTCAGGAAGTAAGGTCATGACCGGATAAACTTGATCGCCTCAGTGATTAAAAATGAATATTGGTCCGATTGATCTTCAAATCGGATGCTAAATTTAATATCTAAACTGTATTTTTTATTCCCTCACCACCACCATTTCCTCTCTCCCTGGCCACCTCACCCTGAACGGCGGAGGACATTGTTAAGTGGTATAATCACTCACCCCGCCACTTTCCCCTCTCCATATCTCCCATATTGGCGGCACAGCCTTCCCGCTCAACAATGAGATACTTCCCCGAAAATATTTCATCCCGGCAGCCATCAGCTTTTATCCAGCCAAGGATATGGATGAAGTATTGGCGACTGTGTATGGAGGTTAGTCATCGTGCGTCTGACAGCTTCCTCACCGCGTCTACAGAAGGATAAGGGGAAAGGGGAAAGACCAAAATGGATGTGAAGAGATGGAATGAAAAAGATTTTGAGTGCTAGGGGCCTGAACATGCAAGAGGGTGAAAGGCGTGCGCGAGATAAAGTGAACTGGAACAATGTGTTATAAAGGGAGGTGGTGGGGGGGGGGGGACGTACTGCTAGTGGATACAACCAGGGCACATAAGAAAGACAGATGAAAGGCTAGCGTGATTGAAATCAATAACATTTACTAAATTACACAATGAACCTTACGTTTTATAAATCCAAACATCCAAACACAGACCTCCTCTCAGTGTTTGAGCTGCAAATCTCCAATGATATTAATGCTTGCATAAACATTGCTGGAATGTTTATCTTGGGGTCAGAGTTTGTGGTGGTGGCCGCTAAGTGCAGCCGGCTCCGTGGAGAGACGATTCCACTTCCCGAACGTTGAAATTAGCCTTTGGGAACAGTCCGGTGCATAATATCTTCTGATAATTAGATGATGAAAGTAGAGAGAAAATGATGACTCGAAAAGTGCATTGGTCTGCTTGCTTGTATGTATGTGTGTGTGAGTGTGTGTGTTGCCCCGTCTCTTGAACATGTATACATGTACCATGTCTTTGCTCCCGTTTACACACACAGACACAGACACAGACATAGACTTAGACCCACAGAAACACACAGACACAGACAGAGAGACACAGATACAGACACAGACAGACAGACAGACACACACACACACAAACACACACACACACACACACACACACACACACACACACACACACACACACACACTCACACTCACACACACACACACCTTAGTCTATGCCTGGTACCCATCGTGACCCTGAACAGTGACTGGTGAAATAGAATGAACTGTCACATTTGTAACTATCGTATATACACACCCGGGTATCATCACGAGGAAGTCTCCTTGCCTCCCCCACTTCCCACGTGACCAGATAAGTGTGCGTTGTGACGTACAGAGAGAGAGAGAGAGAGACCCGAAGTAGCGTGACCCCGTCACGCTTAACGGAACTGTTTGTGGACGCAGCCTGCTCGACAAGAACGTGGCTGGCTGGCGGTAGCGGGTGACTCCTCCCCTGCTGCAGTGCAGAGGAGGCCCAGAACTGGTCAAGTGACCGGACTCACGGGGTTAACGAGGGGTTTGGATCCAGCCAGGCGTAAGATGGTTCCGGTCTCGGTGGGCGAGCTGCAGTGGGGCCAGAAAATACAACAGAAGGAGCAGCGTCGTCGTTTTGCGTTGTTGTGTGGCACATACACGTATCTGTCGCTCCGCGGGATGGCGAACGTGAGAAATGGCCTCACTCGTAATTAATTCTTCCAAATTGGCTTCCAAGGGAAAGGAAACATTGGGTTTATGGCGCACTGGATCATCTCCCCAAACTCTCCAAGACAAGGGCATTCCAACCCTGTGTGTCTCTCACATTCATCAGCTTCGAATTCCTTTGGATTAGACGATTTCCAAGAGATGGATCTCTCTCACACACACACACACACACAACAGCACCACATCTCCGGTGGCGCGACGCACGCCCGACCCGCGTCGCCTCTCAGTGGGGCCGGTGGCCAGAGGTCATTCCAAGACAATTTGCCGGAGTTAAGTGGAAGAGTTTGGGAACATTACGGGCCATGAAGCATTTTTGATCGTCAACAACAACGATTTACCTCCAGGCAAGCTCTGCGCTATGTGTGTGTGTGTGTGTGTGTGTGTGCGGACGAAGGCTAATGATGCAATACACAGAGGAAAGGTCAGTACGTCGCGTCCAGAATGGGGGTGAACAGTCTTTTGCTCCGGACTGAGTGAGTTGATGCACTTAGCTTGGTTACCCGGGGCTGCACGGGGGAAGAAAATAAATGGCTTATGAAAAAAAAAGGTTTTATATCAAGATGGTTTCCTCTTTTTTTTTTTTTTTTTTTGGGGGGGGACTTGAAATGGCTTTGAAGGTCGCGTGCGAAAAAAAACGATGTATGTGGTCACTTATTGTGTTGAGTGAGCACAGCGAGGTTGTAATATCTTTGAACCTTGAGAGATGGCCTTTGTCGGCCTTTTTTCTGGCCTTTAAGGCCGGGTTGTAGTACTCTCGGATCCTGCCTCTGTTGGCCATTTTTCTTGGCCTTTGGGGCCGGGTTCACAGAGTGGCGACCAGGTGGGGGCTACCCCCATAAAACTAGTAACCCCTCGCGCTTCGGCACAAAGTGGCGGTTTTCTAGGGGCCACGGAACATAGTGCTGACCCCCACTGTGCCACGTCACAAAGTGGCGACTTCCTTGGCCATGTAAGAGAGTAGTGACCACCCTGAGCTAAGCCGCAAAGTGGTGACCATTTGGGATACTGTTCTTTTTTTTTTTCGACTGACATGATGCCCTGTTGGTCAGCTTGCTGAGTATGACAGTATGGCACGCATGCCGCCCAGACATACGGCAAATACAGACCAACTCAACGATCCAGTTTTGTAGTGAATTCTTCGCTTGACGTAATACATTGCGGACCGCTATCAGATCTAACGAGGCTTTGCTCTCCAGTCCATTCGTTCTCATCCTGGAAGAGACCAGAAGTGAGGTCGTAATTCATTCTCATCCCAGGAGAGACTCAAAGTAAGACCATCATTCATTCTAATCCCAGGTGAGCCTCAAGGTTAGACTATCATCATTCATTTTAATCCCAGGAGAGACTCAAGATAAGACTATCATTTTACCATGATTCCATGACAGACTAAAGGTAAAACTATACAGTTCATTTTCACCCTGAGAGAGAGAGAGAGAGAGAGAGAGAGAGAGAGAGACGTAAGGTGAGACCATAATTCTTCTCAACCTCAGGGGAAATTAAATGTAGGGCCATGATTAATTTTAATCCCAGCCGAGACTCCGGGTATGGTCGTGATTCAAACTATTTCCAGGAGAGACTCGAGATCGAAATGGCATTTCATCGACCTTATGATGTTGGGGTTTATGATCCAGATTTTCTCGCTCTGTGCCATGTTGCTGGTGGTGGTGGTGGGGGGGGGGGAGGGCTGTGGTAATGGCCCGGATGAACTACTGTTCTTTGGCTGCCCTGAGTGAGGACGTGATGGAAACACGCTGTGTTATGCTGTGCTGTGCAACAGACGGTGAACGAGACGGTGACAGAGGGTGGAGATTATATCATCCAAGAGACCCTCCAATCAAAGACCATCTAGTTATCAGTTCTTCAAAGTGTACACGGCAGAATGAATCTGAAAACATCTCTTTTCATCAACCATACATTACACAAGTTTCAGAGACCACTGCAGAAGCTAACTCTGAGGTAAACGAAGGAAAGCTAAAGTACAATTCCCATCTATAGATATACTTAATGAAACAAAAGAGTGAAAAAGTTTATGATTTTGAATAATGAGGATTGTCTGCTGTTGTTCCTGCCGATCCACAAAGAAAATCTGAAAGTATAATCAAGACGTTTTCTCTTCCTCCACCCAACACACACACACACACAAGGGTTAACTAACGCCTCGTCTTCTCTAGATCCCTCAAGTTTCTTTTCATCTTGGGGAAAAAAAAGAAAGAAGAAGAGGGGGGAAAACGGCCTCATAATTCGATGACATTTACATACATAGAAGGTGCTCCTGGCCCTCGCCATTATACTAAAGAGGAGCATAACTACCTCGCTAATGCCGAGCTTGTAAAGGCTGAATATTCGCAATACCTTTGTAAACAGTGGCGGACGTTTGTCCTGGGGCAACGGAGGAGGAAGGGAGGTGGTGGAGCGGGGCTTTTTGTGGCGGTAGCCCAGCCCCCAGCCCTCCCAGTAGCCCCAATTCCCCAGCCCCTGAAAAATATAAACCATAACTGTAAACGGGCCAGGGGTTCAACAGTAGCGAGAGAGACATTAAAATTCTGGCCAAACAGAACTCCGTCCCCGTGTTTGTTTTTCCCTGTGTATATGTGTACGTATTTGCGTCTCGTGGTGCGGGTCACACCAGGACTGTGAATACACCAACACTCAGGGGGCAGGAAAATGCCACCTCACACGCGAAACACTGGCTTGCGACTGTGTTTCATCCCAGACCAACACCACCTCCCTCTCAGGGCAGCAACACCATATGCTGCTGGACCACATTAACGTCATAGCGCAATACAATACATCAACCCTGTGGCAACACATTACAGGAACAGGGCAGTAAAGATGGAGTAACAACGCACTAAAAGCAACACATGAGAAGCACAATACAACTCAATGCAACGCAGAGACAATAAGAACTCATAGAGTTACAATGATATAACACCAACACCGTAGAATTACAATTATAACACACCGACAACACAAAGTTACAACGCAGTACAGTCAGAACACATCATCAACACACAATAGCAACACCACTTCAACACAGCAACGACCGGATGGCTCACATCAACACTACCACCCGTCCACCAGGAGCCATACTGTGTTGACTCATTTTTCATTATCCAATCATATTTTTTTCCCCAGTGGCAGCGTAACGTGGACGCTCCCAGTACTCGTTTGCCTTTGAGAGGAAGACCAGATATTTTTTCCTGCTATTGCAGAGTTTATGTGTACACACACACATATATGTTTTCATTCCCTACATTCTAATCCCCTTTCAAAACTCTTTAAAAAAGGAAACAATATTTACGTATTTCCGGGGCCGTGGACGTCAAAGCCGACATTTGTAATGAGTTTTTGTAAAGTTCAGTACATATGCTTGATTGCCCTCGATGGCATGTTGGCTTTAACTCGAAGTCTCGTACTGAGGGTGCTGCAGGAGGTGGGTGTCTCATCAGCCAACCCAGCCGTGTCTCTAGTGCTTCCCCTCCACCCTCAGGGTGTAAGACACCTGTGTCGTGGTGTGGAACACTTGTCTCATGGTGTAGGATACCTGTGGCAGGTGTAGGACAACCTCTGGCGAATTGGAAAACACCTCTGTCGTGGTGCAAGGACATTTGTCATGGTGTAGGGCGTACTGGTAGGTGTAAGACACCTCTGGCAGGTTTGGGACATCTCCAGCAAGTGTAGGACATCTCCAACAGGTGTAGGACGTCTCCAGCAAGTGTAGGACATCTCCAACAGGTGTAGGACGTCTCCAGCAAGTGTAGGACATCTCCAACAGGTGAAGGACGTCTCCAGCAAGTGTAGGACATCTCCAACATGTGTAGGACGTCTCCAGCAAGTGTAGGACATCTCCAACAGGTGCAGGAGATGCACGATAAAGGGCAAGAGGACAGGAGCTCCCTGGCCTTTCATAGTGTTGTGGGACACGGTATTTCCAGATGAAAGAAAACGGTGAATTGGGTTCGATGCGTAAAGGCCTTTGAGCGAGAAAGAAGAGCGACTTTGAAGTCCGACATATGATCAATACGTAACGTTCTGAGCTTATAAACAGTGGTGTAATATGGCGTGGGGTGGGGTTCCTTCCTCCAGCGTCACAGTCGACCTTGTGCCTGTTGCACGTAAAGAGGTGATTACTGAGGGATTATTGGTGGAGACTGGGAATACATTTTGCTCACGTGGATTAGTTTCTTTCTCCAACGAGAACGGGGCAGTGCCGGTGCCACTCACTTCTTGGTGTTTTTAAAGTCCGAATCGGAGGAGCACCAGAAGACCTTACTGTCTTTCCCGCTCCGGGGAAAAAAAGGGAGTCATAGGGAAAGAGAAAGCCACTGTAACAAGGACCGTCAAATGAAACTGGAAAAGAACTAATGCACGAATGTTGGTTCAGATCTCTCTTTTTGATCTAAACAGGGCTTCCACTGAGACAGGTAAGGGAGGACAGGGGTTCTGGCGATGCATAGTTGATATAGTTGCATGTCAGATGCGAATCTACTGTAGAATGATGTAAGGCAAGCACTGACCTCATGAAGGTGGGGTCGTCTCACTGACTCGCAACGTTGTATAGATCGGTACATTTCAACCTTATCTGCAGTCCTCTAACATGGATGTCTTTGTTGATACAATCTCTCTCTCTCTCTCTGTATCTAAACCTCCGAAGCGTATTGCTAGCAATGGCAGCTCTGCCCATTCGAACAGAAACATGACAACATACTTGGCCCCTGCAGGTGTTGCGGTACAACACACCACCAGAGACCCCCCCACACCATCAGACGACACAAGAACCTCAGATGGTGATATATACAAGAGCTCCTCAGGCTGTTCACGCAATGATACACCTGCTGCCTCATTACGTGGGTTACTCGTTACACACATCATCATCCCCCCCCCCTCACCCACCCACCCCCAGTGCTGAGAAACGGACCAACAGGTGCCCCACTGGCAATGAGGATGACACAATACAAGGCACAGAAAAGACTCGCGATTACGATACGAAAACTCTCACGATACTGAAACACTCTTATTCTGCTGGGTAATTTACACTGAAATAAATAGACATTTATAAAAAAAAGTGCTTTTAAATGCTCACTCAGCGTTACAATAACTGTCTCAGTGTATGAAACACAGTACAGTAGCTCTTAAATTGCCCTAGACAATTGGAAATACATAGTCTGGCCCACACACCCCCCGTACCGCCCCTCCCCGTCACCCCCGCATTACAAAAGAGTAATGCAATAGCTCTCTCGGCACACCATGGGGGTTAAAAAACACAACACACTAGTCTATTGTTCCGATATCGGCTTTTGTTTTTTAACGCTCTAGCGACCACATTGTAGAGTAGAGCGTTCCGGCCGTCCCCTCTGTCGTACTGAAATGCAAGTCTTTCCTATAGAGAGAGAGAGAGAGAGAAAAGGAAAAAAAAAAGGAAATTTGGAAAATATATAATTTTTTTCTTCTCTTCGGGATTGAATCCAAAAATTATCTATTTGCAAAATATTGATGTCGATAACCAGTCCAACCAAGAGGTTGCTGACTCAGTATAACTAAATGGTTGATGATCTGTCTAACCAAGAGATTAGTGACCAATCTAACCAAGAGGTTGGTGACCAGTCTAACCTAGAGGATGGGAACCAGTCGAAGCAAGAGATAGGTAACCAGACTAACCAAGAGACTGGTGACCATTCTAACCAAAACGTTGGTGACCAATCTAACCAGATGGGTTTATGACCTCAGCCTATTTCGACACACTCTTTTTAACATATCGACAGAGTGTGTGTGTGTGTGTGTGTGGTGCACAAGGCCATATGCGGCGCCACATGTGGCCAGCCGTGTTGGTGGCGTAGTCGCGGGAGGCAGGCGAGAGTGCAAAGCATTGTTCCTCATTACAGCGTGTGAGTGGAGCTGGGTAATGGGGTAGTGTGAGGTAATGGGGAGAAGAATGAGGGCTCGGAGAGCAGACAGGTTCCTCTCCATCCTTCTTATCTTCTCATTCTCCTGCGTCTATCAACTGTTACTCCCTCTTGGTAACGGAGGGATGGAAAGGTAAGTAGTGATGAGCCAAGAGATGATGGAGCCTTTCCAATCCAGGAAATGATGGAACCTTCCAATCCAAATAAACACAAACGCACACAGATACACAGACACACACAGAGACACACACACACCCAGACACACGCAAACAGACATAAAGAGAGAGAGAGAGAGAGAGAGAGAGAGAGAGAGAGAGAGAGAGAGAGAGAGAGAGAGAGAGAGAGAGAGA
>JAYMFT010251049.1:0-10903 GCA_038088735.1 Panulirus argus
ACTCTGTCTCTTGTCGTAAGTCTCTCGTGTGAGTGTACGAGCGTGTGTGTGTGTGTGTGTGTGTGTGTGTGTGTGTGATTTACTAATTTTTCTTTTTATATCTTGGGGAGAATGTATCTCCTGCGCGTTGCAGAATGCGACTAAGAGGGGCGGAAGCTGGAGGCTGGAAGCCTTCCACTCCTGCCATACGTTCTAAAAGAATCAACAGAAAGAGCCAAACGAGGATTTTCTTCTCTAAGGCTTAGTGGCCCAGTCATATTTTTCTGTCGTTAATTGCTCATCCGGGGATTAACGAACAAGTATGAAAGAAGGAAATATTATGTACTTTGCGTTTACCTTTCTTGCCGTAGCAAGATAGCAAAAGAAACAGATATGAAACATCGATGGAAAATCTTTGCTTTTTTCATGCTTTTGCTTTTGCTTTTGGACGGTTATAATACATGAGGGGAGGATCTCTAGCGCCTCTGCTGCGGTCCATTGCAGGAGTCATGTGGACTGTGATAAGCCTTCGTCATTCCCATGCCGTCGCCATGGTGTATCCACTGGAGCCTCCGTGACAGCCAATAACAGGCTCTGGCCGGGTCTGCCTCGCTCAGGGATCAGATGATCACACGGAATCATCTAATGGCCCTAAGCCATGCGTGTGTGTTTGTGTGTGCGATTAGCCTTGTAAACATAGTTATGTACCTGCATGTGCGTATTTTGTTTGCAGGAAAAAGTGGCTACAAATTCACTTTCTTTCTATGTAGAAAAGTCTCTGTTTACGTTTGATTCATTGTCTTCATATATGTGAAGTCTGTATGTAAGAATATTCACATATTGTTATGTGCCTAAAAAATAACATGCTTATGTACATCTATGTAAGTGCTTGTTAGAAGACACGTAAATTATTGCTAAATGGGCAAACACACACATACACACACACAGTTACGTGCTCACTTCTTCTGTCAAATGAAAGCACTTTCAATAGCCAGAGACGTCCTCTAGGCGGACCTTACTATATTCTATGTGCTGTATACTGCACCTGGACACCCTCTCTTGAATCCCCTGCACACTGTTTACGACACCTGACATCCTTCATCAATACACGTGTGGACTTATACTGCACCTCACACCCTCTCCTCAACACACCTGTGAACTATGAACTACACCTAACACCCTCTCATAACACACTTTTGTAGTGTATGTTATACCTGACACCTCCTCAATACACTTGTGTACTGTATACTACACACAACCCCCTTCCCCAGTACGTCTGTGTACTGTATGTAACACCTGTTACCCTCCCTCAACACACCTGTTTAATGAATACTACACCTAACTCCCTCCCATGACGCACCTGTGTACTGCATATTACACCAGACGTGTTCCTGCAACACACCTGAGTGCTGTATACCGCACCTGACACACACCCTCAACACACCTGTGCATTGCATGCTACACCTGACTGAAGCTCAACACATATAAAACAAAATAATTCATGCTGGACTCAGGGTCCGCTTTCTCAGGATTCCATCCCATACTGGACTCAGAATGTATAGTAAGCTGACGAACCAGCCAAAACATCTGCCTTGAAGGCTGAAGTTGGTTACCTCGTGAGTCTAACTGCGAGTAGCCTTTGCGCCAGGATTCAAAAAGAACGCGAACGAAATATCTAGACTTAATGAGTGGTGAAATGTAAACAAGCAAGTCCACCTACCACCGTGGTACCCCTTGCTGACGCAGGGAGCGGCGACCGAGTGTGGAGGCGGAGGAAAGAATGTATATGTTGTCTTTTTTTTTCTTTACCTTTATGCATTTGTCCTGTTTTCTGTGGGGAGGGGTGGCGTCGGAAATGGATAAAGACGAGCAAGTATGAATATGTACATGTGTATACATGTATATGTATGTGTATGTGTATATATATATCTATATAGTTTTTTTGTTATGTATCTTGATACTTTATATAAACACTGTTGTTCAACTGTTGTAAACTTCACTCACCATGTAAACTGAAAATTTTTTAATGGTGTTGAACAAACCTGTTAACGCTTTCTTCACTGTGCAACCTGTACTGGATTTCAATCACTGCCCCCCACCCGCGCCCACCCAATCTCTCGACCGTTTGTTCACTCTGTATCCTTTTTCGCGCCACCGCCCACGTCGTGGGTGGGAGTGCACGTTAAGTTGTCGCTCTTGCGGCAAAAATCAACACACCTGTGCACTGTATACTACACCCTAACCTCACATCATTACATAGGAATATAAAGACCAGTGTTTCCTCAATCATTCCCAACATTTTCACCCTGGTAGCTATAACGACAGCCAGAGTTCACAGAGTGTAACATTTTCCTCACGCCAACATTTCCCTGGAGGCTGGACTTTGGCCCTGAGGCATATGGTATTGAATCTCAACCATAATACAAGATTACCCGTACTTATGAAATGGCTTTGTTGGCTGAGCCACTACCAAAGACTGAACGACCTTCACCCGAATCTCGTCCGCCTCCCGACCATGAGTACATATGTGCATAACTCACCTTCGTGGAAGCGTGCAAACAAACACACACCAAAAAGGGTATTGCCTGACACCCGGAGACGACTCTCTCTCTTATACCGAGCTGTTGACACCACAGAGGCGATTAACGTTTTCTTCTGACGCAGGCGCAAGGCACTAATGAAGAAAACACAACAGAGAGCACCGGGCTCTTCATACACCATGCACAATCCTCCCTCCTGAAGCAGTCGTCTGGACACTACTGAGGAAAGTTCTTCCTAGAGACACTGGACTGGCCACCGCTCACTTCTGGGGTCGTGTTCAGATTCCCCTTCACCAGAGCGGCAGGTCTCGGTCGGAGCCGCCTCGTGTCGAATGATTGGTCAGGGTCACCTTGTAAGCGTTGCCAAACAACAACATTCGATCCTTTTCAGTTGTTTGGTCCACAGAGTTGCCTCCAGCGACTGTTAGGCCGTATCTGCGGTGCCTTCTATCCCTGGCTCTTGGAGGCGGCGTTGCGGAACGAGAGAGGGCACTGTGATAAATAGGTCACGCCAGCGGTGGCGCATGAGAAAGTTCCATATGATGCTTAAATGCAGGTTATGTCCGAACGGTCAGAGCTAATAACGTTCGAAGTACCAGTCCAGAGTTCAGCGACCTTATCCAGGCACGACACAGAGAAAGAAGACCCACGACGTCAACATACACTCTAGGAGAAACAGGTGTCGAAGTCATCGGGTAAATTGCAAAAAGAAACACAACTAAACTGACAGCAAGTTGGTTCCTGTTACTCCTCATAGTTACTCTGTCACTAAATGGCTGTAACCCTGAACTATGTGACCACACGACTAGCTCTCTGTAGCAAATCTATAACTTACTGACTCGCAACACGACCGGCACTCACACGGCCGGTCGACTTACGAGTATCATACCGGTCGCCCCTTCCTGAACTTCCAACAGCCGGCCCTGGTGATCATCATTACCACGTTCGGTGTGCCACATGCCGCAAGTGACTGGAAAACAAAACTTCTAAAATTTCGAGTTCTTCATTTCTGTAATACTTGTAAACTTCTTAGTTTATACATCATTATTTCTTAAAAATATGAAATTCGCATTTTTTTCTTTTTCGACCTCTTAAATCATTTCAGAAAAGAATTCGAACATTTCTTAAAACTCTTGAAACTTATGTTTATATAATTTCTTAAACAATCAAAACTATAACAATCCCTAAAACTTTTGAAACATTTTTTGCTTATACCTGACACCACAAAACGATCATATACATAAAATTTCTTTATCTTTCGAAGACATGAAATAGATCCATACATGTAGAAAGATATTCAAGATATATAGGTATAGATAGATATAGTCATGTATATGAATATACTTTAGTATGGAAACCACAGTAGTATATCAAGTCATACATGTAGTCACTAACTTTACAAGGAGGTATGACAACAGATGAGAAACATCATAGGTCATGGAAGTGCTTCACGTCCCTCAAGGTGACCTCTTGTGTCCTTCGTTATTGGCCACGTAGTCACTCATCCCTACGGATGTGTGCAAACACGGTGCTTGTCTTTTATGGTTGTCGTATGTGTCAGTGTGTGTTTGCCTCCGTTTTTATTTATGTACGTGATGTGTGTGTGTGTGTGTGTGTGTGTCAATCAGTATGATAAGGTTCTTACACATTAAAGAAATGTTTAGATTATTCAATATGATGTATCCACGGGGCTGTTGGTGCCGGATGACATTCCGACAGGGATGGGTTGTTCGTACGGGATGGTTGGCTGCTCGACTGCAAATGCGGAGCTCACCTGAGGCCATGACCCCGGTCGTCTGCATCCAGACTCGCTCGTCAGCTTCAGGGGATCGACGAGAAAACTTTTCCATCAACTTGTGTAAAGTTGTGATTGACCAGCGGTGCCTTTACTGCTGGGGAATGTCTCGCTTGTCTGAGCCGCTTCAGTACAGTCTTTCCACCTGTGTAGCCGGCCCGCTGGCAGAAATATTTTGCTGTATCAAGTTATAATATGATCTTTAGTTATAGTCTCAAATGTGTATGATTACGTTTCTCTCAGAATGAAACACGATGGTATTTCTTTGTCTTATATTTTGATCCTGTTAGTGTAATGTGTAGGCCAGGTACTGCTTGTCCAACGTGCACCCTGGTGGGGAGTGCGTTGAGGCACTTCTTGCAGGTCACACGCACCCTCGTCAGGGGTACCTGTCAGCGCACTTTTACTGCAGACTCTCACAAGAAATGCAAGGAAGTACTTGCTGCATCCCTGGCACACTCTTTCTTAAAGACTGCTTGGAAATACTTGCTACCTTAAAAACACTCTTTAAGAATGGGTGGACGTACTCGCCTCGCTAAATGCCTGAAACACTTTCCGAAAGAGAGCCTGGAAGCGCCTGCCGCAGCCTAGACCACACTTTTTCAGAGTGCATGGAAGGCCTCGTTGCATGATTATCACACACACTCTCTTACAGAGTGCGTGGAAGTACCTCCGCATCCCTTATTTTCCTGCTCTTCTTTGACACATTCCTCCTTCATTTTCGAGCATTTGCTTCGTTTTTCATTCTTCACTTTCCTCCCGATATTTTCTTCATTCATCTTTGCTTATCACACTCTGTTCCTTCTGTCAGCCTTCTTCCTTTGCTTTCTTTCACTTCTCTTCCCGGACTTTATTTCTTTCATTTCGTTGCCTTGATTCCGCATCTTCTCAGTTTCCTTCATTCTTCTTCCATTATTCTTTTTTTTTTTCATTCCTCTTCCTTTTCATCTTCCTTCAGTCATCTTTCCTCACACTTCTTCCTTCACATCTTTTCCTTCACTCCTCTTCCTTCACACCTCCCCTGTACTTCCTTCACCTCCCGGCTCCGCACGTCACCCTCCCCTACCTCCTCTGCAGAATGTCATCAGCTTCTCCTTTGCCCACGGCGTCTTCCTCTCATTCTCACTCCTCCCTTCCCTTTCTTTTCCTCTCCCCCTCCACTGTATGCTTGTCTGACCCTCCCACTTCGTCTCCCACTCCCCCCCCCCCTGCGCTCCCCCCCATAGTGTCTCCTACCCCCCCAACCCACCCCCCGTCCCCATTTTCCTATCCAGTCTCTAACATGATTTTGTTTCTCCCTCAAACAAGCTTTTCTTATGTCTCCAGTTTCATTCGCTCATTTCATTTCCTATATTTTTTCACACTGCGTATATCTAATCTCATGTTTATCTTTGTTTTAAGCTCATTTGCTTTTTTCATTATCTACCTTTTCTAATTTCTCCTCTATCACTTATTTCTTCTCTATTCCCCCTTTCTCTTCGTTCTACAATATCTCATTGTTCTTTCATCACAATGGTCTCTCTCTAACACCTCTAACGAGAATCGTTTTTTTTACAAAAGTTAATTAATCCTTTGTCTCCCGACCAAGTACCGTTATTACTTTCTACACACACGCACTAAGATATTCTCATCAACTTTTGATATATCCTTCATATTCCTTCCATTTTGTTATTTTTGTTCCATCACTACATTAAATCATGAATAATCTCTTTCCTGCGTAATGATAAAGTAAGAAACATGTAAGATGTAAACGAGACAGGTACATGAAACAGTGGCAGAATTCCTAGTTTTTCTTTCTAGTATCACTTTCCCAAAGTATAATATCATTCGTAGTTTTATACTACAAGTTCATTTAGCAACATCCTGCTATTTCAGCGAGGCTCATCTACTATTTACTGCCATGCTGCAGGCTCTTGTCAATTCAACATAAATGTTAAAGGAGAAATTTTTTCCTGTGGGAAATTACGGGAGAAATTAATACTTTCACTACGTATTTTTTGTTTCCCACGACTGTGGATGGAATGACAAGAATTCTTAGCTTCTGTTCCTCCGTGTAGTGATGACAAAAATGGTGTCAGAGTGCGTTATGGTTTCAGAGGACGTCTATTGTATTGTTTATATTGCCAAGAAGGTCTTAGCTTTTAGTTAATAATTAAGGATGTAAAGACCATCTGCTAAACACAAGGAATTAACTTTCTGAATCCATGCATGTAAATCCTTCCAGTATAATGACAAAGACTGAGTTTTACTTCCTGTTTAGTGATTAGGTAATTTGAAGTTTTGAACATGACCGCTTGAGTACAACTTGACCCCTCGGATGTGAATCAGTTAAACACTTGAGACGAGCTTAAAGTTAAAGAAGGATGATCCTTACGGAAAACGGTGACGAATAAATCAATCAAAATGGCTGAAAACTGAAACATAGATATGTTTCAGAACAGACTTGATGGCTACTTCGCTTCAAGTACACAACTGACATTATTTGCGTCTCCTTAGTCAAAGGAACAGTTTGCAGGATTTTCTCCTTGACTCATCTGTATTACTTTCTACTCTTACTTTAACTAATGTATGAGTTTCTGGCATCTTCCACCATCACAAGCAGTCTCGAAATGACCCAGTGGTCTGTTCCCGTTTGAATTTCTTTGTATTTCTCTGCTTAACCTCTCGAGTACTCTGGTACACTGACTTCACCTTTTGAGCAGAACTTTTCAACAACCTCAGGAGAGCTTAACTCCCTTTCATCACTCAACTAAACTCCCTGAGTGCAACTTGGGCACAACTTAATGAAAACAGATTCAATCGCTGAAGCACTTGATCCATTCAGGAAAAAAAATTTAAGAATGCTGAAGGCTGGATAATGGCCAGCCAGGCAGAAGGGTTGTGGGGTGGGTAACCTTCGGCCGAGCCAGCCATCAGGAGGCTCTTGTGAATGACCCGCCTGCATGACACGTAGCAGGCGCCCTCACGCACAGGTGCTGGTGTCCCTGGCCTTCTTGCTTCAAGGGGCTGGAATGCATTCAGGCGAACCTGTCGACTTGTGGTTAGGGTTTTACACATGTGTGTGCGTGTGTGTGTGTGTGTGTGTGTGTGTGTGTGTGTGTGTGTGTGTGTGTGATTATACTTTGCGATTGCCCTTTATGTGTTACGGGAAGATATACACTTATATAAGGAAGGAGTGCAAATGACTGGGAGATGTATAAGAGAAAGCGGCAAGAGGAAGGTGCAATGGTTGAAAAAGAGGGCAAATGAGAATTGGGGTGAGAGAGTATTGTTAAACTTTAGGGAGAATAAATCGATGTTTTGGAAGGAGGTAAATAATGTGTGTAAGACAAGAGAACAAATGGGAACATCGGTGAAGGGGGCAGAGAATTGATAACAGGTAGTGATGGAGTAAGGAGGAGATGGAGTGAGTATTATAAAGGATTATTGAATGTATTTGGTGACAGAGTGGCAGATGTAGGTTTTATTGGTAGGGGTGGTGTGCGAAGTGAGAGAGTCAGGGTGAGTTGTTTGGTGAAGAGAGAAAAGGAGGTGAAAGCCCTGCGTAAGATGAGATCCGGCAAGGCGGAGGGATTGGATGGTATGGCAGCTGAATTTATTTAGAATGGGGGTGACTGTGTTGTTGATTGGTTGGTAAGAATATTCAATGTATGCATGGATCATGGTGAAGTGCCTGAGGATAAGCGGAATGCATGTATAGTGCCATTGTACAAAGGCAAAGGGGATGAAAGCGAGTGTTCAAACTACAGAGTTGTAAGTTTGTCGAGTATTCTTGGAAAACTATATTGGAGGGTATTGATTGAGAGGGTGAAGGCATGTACAGAGCATCAGATTGGGGAGGAGCAGTGTGGTTTTAGAAGTGGTAGAGGATGCGTGGATCAGGTGTTTGCTTTGAAGAATGTGTGATAAATACTAAGAAAAAAAAAAGGATTTGTATATAGCATTTACGGATCTGGAAAAGGATATGATATGGTTGATAGAGATGCTTTGTGGAAGGTCTTAAGATTATATGGTGTGGGAGGTAAGCTGCTAGAAGCAGTAGGAAGAGAGGAGAGTGGTTGGTTCCCAGAGAAGGTCGGTCTGTGGCAGGGGTGTGTGATGTCCTCATGGTTGTTTAATTTGTTTATAGGTGGGGGTGATTAGGGAGGTAAATGCAAGAGTTTTGGAGAGAAGGGCGAGTATGCAGTCTGTCGGGGATGAGAGGGCCTGGGAAGTGAATCAATTGTTGTTCGCCCATGGTACAGCACTGGTGGCTGATTCGAGTGAGAAACTGCAGAAGTTGGTGACTGAGATTGGAAAAGTGTGCGAAAGGAGAAAGTTGAGAGTAAATGTGAATGAGAGCAAGGTTATTAGGTTCAGCAAGATTGAGGGAAAAGTTAGTTGGGATGTGAGTTTGAATGGAAAAAAATGGAGGAAGTGAGGTGTTTTAGATATTTAGGAGTGGACTTGGCAGCGAAAGGAACCATGGAAGGGGAAGTGAGTCATAGGGTGGGAGAGGGGGCGAAGGTTCTGGGAGCGATGAATAACGTGTGGAAAGAGAGAACGTTATCTCGGAGAGCAAAAATGAGTATGTTTGAAGGAATAATAGTTCTACCAATATTATATGGTTGCGAGGCATGGGCTATAGATAGAAATATACGGAGGAAGGTGGTTGTATTGGAAATGAAATGTTTAAGGAGAATGTGTGGTGTGAGATGGTTTGATCAAGTAAGTAATGTATGGGTAAGAGAATTGTGTGGTAATGAAAAGAGTGTAGTTGAGAGAGCAGAAGAGGGCGTGTTGAAATGGTTTGGTCATATGGAACGAATGAGTGAGGAAAGGCTGACAAAGAGGATATGTGAGTCAGAGGTGTAGGAAACAAGGAGAAGCGGGAGACCAAACTGGAGGTGGAAGAATGGAGTGAAAGGGATCTTGAGCGGTCGGGGCCTCAACATGCAGGAGGGTGAAAGGCGTGCACGGAATAGTAAAGATGGTTAATCCCTCTCTGCATTATATACATGGCCCCCCAAAACTCACAAAAACGGATGTTCCCTCAGATCAATTATCTCCTCTATTAATTCCTTTGGTTATGAATTATGTAAATGGTTATCAAAACGCCTAAGCAATGTTCAAGTAAAAATCTCCCCATCGGAAAATTCTGATAGTTTATATTTTGTAATAAAATTAGGAATCTTAATTTGCCTCATCATAGACTCATTAGTTTTGATGTGAAATCCCTTTTCACTAAAGTCCTCATTGATGAAACTATCACATATCTAAGAAGGAAATTGCCTGATCTCAGCCTTGCCCTGCCCCCGCCCATAAAAACTTTCACTGACTTAGTAGAGCTTTGTGTTCCCAATAATGCTTTCCAAGATGAAGGTAATTCTTACAGACAGAAATTTGTTCTAGCACTGGGAAATCCACTTAGTCCTATTCCCATGTAACTTATTCATGGAATACTTTGAGACTGAAACTCTAACTTTAATCAATAATCATCCAAAAGTCTGGGCTGGATATGTTGATGATGTGTGGTCTTTATGGCCATCTTCCCAAGACTGTGATGTTTTCCTTAGTGAATTATATAACATATACCTCACTATCAAATTCAAGGGAATCTGATCATTTGTCTTTTAAGATCTACAGGAAGCCTATCAACTCTGAGAGATATATTCATTATTTTTCAGCACATGATTCTTCTCTAGAAATGTCTACGGATATGTAATCCCATAAACCTGGTAGACGAATGTAGTTCTATAAGACGTATCTTTAGGCAGTTATGTTATCCTAAGTGGTTTGTGAACAAGGCTTACTGGAAGCTGGGGAGACATTTTGTACATCTAGTAACTAAATGTGACAAATGATGATAGGTCTAGATGTTTCGTGCTGCCCTATTCTCCCAACGTAGCTAATGCAAGACAAGCACTAAAAAACAGTGCTTGTAATATTGCCTTCCAGTACGATAAAACTATCAGTAAGGCCTTAATAAAAAGTAGGCCGAATCATCCAACAATTTTGAGTGTCTATGCCGTCAAATATAAGGCGTATAAAGATGTACGCATCGACCAGGCCGAAAAAACAGTAACTATTGACATCGTCATTCACTACGCAGGGATGACCACAAAGATGCGATCGCTAAATACTGTTATGAAAACGAGCACCCTATAGATCTTAAAATTCCAGTTATCTTATACCCCTCTGCTGATTATGCTACCCGTAACGTTATTGAATCTGTCTTAACTGATTTGTTCCCAGGCAACTTTAAAGCCCATCCTACTATCAACCAAATCATTATGAAAGAATTATTAAGAAACCAAAACATAAGAGAATTAGTTCTAGGGGCATCTAGCTACCTGGGTCAAACCTTCCCCCCCCCCCTGCCACTCAAACCCCTTAACCATAATGCACCCCCATTTTCCCTTTAAAGGTCATTGTCGGTCAGGCTAGTGTATTGTATAAGAGGCTAGACACCAGACGGCACTCCTATTATGGTGTTCGGATTAAAATAAGTTTATTGATTATTGGCACCTGATGAGGTGGATTGTCTCCATGAAACAATGTGGTGCAACATGTGTTGAAAAATTATATGTTAAGTAAAACTATATGAACT
>JAYMFT010251060.1:0-24572 GCA_038088735.1 Panulirus argus
TCTCACTCGAATCAGCCACCAGTGCTGTATCATCCGCGAACAACAACTGACTCACTTCCCAGGTCCTCTCATCCCCAACAGACTGCATACTCACCCCTCTCTCCAAAACTCTTGCATTTACCTCCCTAACCACCTTATCCATAAACAAATTAAACCAGAACACTGAGTAGGCAAGGCGTAAAAGGAACATCTAGACTGAACACAGTACAAGAGCAAGTGTGAGATGGAAAACAAGTAATGAGGAACTCTATTAATATGCTTTAATTACAAAGTTTCAAGAGCGTTCTTTAAATCCCAATCTGCTGCAAATACAGAAAACAACACATCTATAAAAACAACAGAAGGACAGACTACTTACCATTTCAATATTGGTAAGGATGTCATCTGGATCAAAGGAAATTTCGTCAGTGTCCGCTGAAATACAGAAAAAATTGTCTATTTGGATTTTGCCTTAAACATAGTTACTTTAACATAATTATATAAACTGAACTCATTCACTTGCATGCTTCCACATGTTACTGTAAACTTATTCCCTTTTCCAAGGCTCTTAATGCATCTCCAATTCTTTTCCAGTATTTGATTCCACTCGACTTCAATTGTCCTCTGCTGTCATTAGTGATCATCACCCTAAAATTCCTAAACTTATTAACAATTTATATGTGTAACTACTGAAATTGATATTACACTGCAACTGCCCATCTAAACTCCTTTTAAAAACAAGAACCTTGCTCTCGCTCAAACTTACTTTCAAGATCTTCTTTCTAGAAACATGAAAGTAACCTTGCATTCTATCTGCCTCCTCCTTTTCACTAAAGAGAACAGCATCACGTCCATAAATCAACTGTGACAGCTTCTATTCCTTTCTGCTATGATTCACCTGTACCCCTCAACTCCTTACTGTTGTTTCACATAAAGGCTCAAAAAATTAAATATAAAAAAAATAATACATTTCTACATCTATTTCAAACCAGTACCTCATTCCCCATATATTTTTACATAAGCATTACTTCCATTTTTGGAATCTTTTCCATAAATCTATAAATGCTGCATGCTTCTCATTTTCAATTCAACTGTATCCTGTCTAATCATTCAACACCCCATCTTTTCTTCTAAAATCAAAATCATTCTTCATATATCAAGGTTTAATTAGTCTACCATGATTACTCAATATCCTACCATATCCTTTAGCAAACAGGAAAAGAAGCCTTATCTTCTATGATTATTTCAATAATACTTTACTTTCATGTACCCATATTATCACTATACCTCCACTCATCAAACACATGATCACAAGTGACCATATGTGTTTTCTAAACTCATTCAACTACAATCCTGCTTCTAACTCACCATCTCAGTCCCCTACACCTCAATAATATATAAATCAATATGCAAACATAGAAAAATTACAGCACTGTGTAGTTAGAATCTTTTACTGTGAGTTTTGGATATTAGAAAATTAATTTTTTGATCAGAATATTGTACATACCAATAGTAAGTTACATATTTTTAATATTCATGGAAATCTTGGATGAAAACTTTACTGAACTTGTATATTATGCTATAAAACTGTGTGAAATGTAATTTTATCAAGGTTAAACTTCAGAATACAAAGAATATGGGGTTAACCCCAGTGCTGCGTTGGATCAGATGATATGAAGGTAAAAGACAGCAGTATCAATGTAACACAATCATCCCTTACAGTAAAAGAGAGCAGTATCATAAATATAACACAAACATCCCTTACAGATATTCTTCAATACAATCTGTACTCCCAACTCACAAAAACATTAATCTAGCAGGTTTACTAACCTGCTTGGTAGTCAAAGAGAGCATATGCTGTTATCCCCATGCCTTCATCCAATGCTGGTGGTTCTTGCTGTGTTTCTGGTTCAGCCACCAGACTCTAAACACAGAGAGTAAGCAATACAACAATTACTGAGGGCAATGGAGGAAAAGCAATCAGGTTAGATGAGCTATCATGAATTGTTGGGATTATTAGTGATAGCACTTAGATTCATGCAGTAGGAAATGATATTAGAAAGTATCTATTTGGTACTCTGTGTGCTACAAATTAAGTTAGTATAACTCAAACAGTAATATAATAAACCTGTTCATAATTACTCTTATGCATTTACCTCTGCACAAGCAGTTTTAGCCAAATTAATTTCAGTTCTATACATATATAATGTGATGCATAACCAAACCTACAATAGCAAAACAGCAATATGCACACAGCAATAAACATAAGCATGGATAAAGTAATTACACCTTAACAGAATATCCATATTAAAAGATAAAGTAATTACACCTTGACAGAATATCCATATCAAAAAGGAACATCCACATAAAATAATTCAGTAACTTCAGTAATATTACAGTACTCAGGTAACAGTGATAATTTTTCTTGTATACCTTATTGCCTGTCCTACCTTCATGAGGTAGCACCATGAACATTGGCATTAATTTAACACATCCAGTCTCTAACTGTCAAGCATTATGCACGATAACAAGAATCTCTCAACCATGGCAACCCCACATGCTACTTTCTGGTTTACCTTGATTGCTTCGTATGCCAGGTTCAGACCAATAATAGTGTGCTGACACTTATGATAATAACATATTATTCAAATTCTTTTCATCCAACACATTCTTCTCACACTCCTGGCTATATAGGCCCTGATCACCCAAGGCCTCCTTTACTCCACCCTTCCACCTCCTCCTTGATCCCCATCTCCCCCTTGTTACCTCCGCTTATGACAAATTGTTCTCTTTGCTGGTCTCTTTTCACTCATTTTCTCCATATGCCCAAATTGCTTCAGTATACCATGGCTGGCACACTTCCTTTCTTTTTCATAAAAGGCACAAGATTCACGTTATACAACACTGAAAGGACTTAACCATCTCTGCCAATGCAGAAAGTAACCCCTTCTTTCCACATAGTTCATAATGCACCCAGGGCCTTGATCCTCTTTTCCATCCTGGGACTCACTTTAACATTCATGGTTCTATGCACTTCCAAATCCTCTCTCTGGTACCTATAAAACTCCACTCCCTCAAGGTCTTCCTCATTTACTCTCACACTTAAATTGTGCTATATCACCTCCTTACTTTACCTTTGCTTACAGTAACTTTGAACTCTCTTCTTTTCAACACTCTCCTAAACTCTGTCACAAACCTATGAAGCTTTTCTCAAGTCTACAACTGAAGCCACATCATCTAAACAGCAACTAATTTATGTCCTTTGCCCCACCACCTCTTGCATACTGCAAACCCACTCTGTTCCATGACCCTTGCACTTACCTCCCTTACCATCCAGTTCACATACAGATCGAATAATCACAGTGACATCACACACCCTTGGTGCAGATTTACCATCATTAGGAATCATTCAGCCTCCTCCCTTCTTATTTGCAAATATATCTTACTTTGAAAGTAAAAAGTCCTCACTTTTTAATATGTTTCTTTCAATGCCTAGTTGTATGTGCTTTTTCCAGGTCCATTAATGCAACATGTACATCACTTTCTTCAAGTATCTTTTTCACACATTTTTAACAACAAACATCTGGTCCACATACACTTTACCTTTCCTGAATCGACACTGTTCCTTCCCCAATTAACTGCTCTGTACGTGACACCTTCCAGTCAATCACCACTTTCCCATACAACCTACTATGCATACTTATAAGATTTATACCTCCGTAATTCAAAATTAAAATTATATTCCCCTTATTTTCATAGAAAGGCACTTACTCTGACAATACAATGGGACCTCACTTTGGGTCATACATATGTTAATCAGCTTGACTAACCAATCAACATCACTATCATTCCCTTTCTCAAAAACTCAAATGTATCACAATCACTCCCAATACTTTGCCAAAATTCATTTTGCACAAAGCTTTTTGCCTTTCTTACTTACATACACATTTCCTATCAATGAAACCATGTTCCCTCTTTCCTCATATCCACACCAGCAAACCAAGAACATTACTTAAACATATGTTCATTTCCCATTTCCATGTCTCTTTCAAATTTCTCCTTTGCTATGTCTAGCCTGACAGCAACCTAATTTCTCTAAATTCATTATTAACTGTTTTCAGTCTACTAATCAACCCTCATGTCAAATCCCTCTTTTTCTATACAAACTGTTGCACTAATGCAATATTCTAACAGCCATATCTAGCTTAAATTTGCTGTCTTTTACCCAAACCTAAACTTCTTTCTTTCATGAATGAGCAATGAGCCTTCCCTTAAACAATCTTCTTGAAATATATTCAGAGTGAAAAAGTACAACAAATGAGTGAAAAACCCACATGTAAAGATATCTTACTAAAAGGAAATATCATTACTAAAAGGATATATTATTACTGAGAAAGGAAATGCTGTTCTAACATTCTTGGTCCTTTTCATAACCCTTTAAGTACTTGACATAAAAAATCAACTCTGACAAGTAAAATAAAAAAATTCAAAATACATAGAAAAGTGTTATGAGCTATGCAAACAGCCACAGCATGTCACAAACATTTAAGCCTTGGAGTGATGCCAGGCAAATAAATCTAAGTGACCACATGCTATTTTTAAACCCAGTGACCCTGGACATCATTGTCCAATCTCACGTTCTTAAGATGTGCTTGGAGCCAGAGAATTTTCCTCAAATCTCATTTTCCATATCAATTTCCTCATTGTCTCATGACATGCCCTCACAAGATAGTTGGCTGTCAACTTCATCTGAGCTCAAAATATCATTTATATATACAGTGCAATAACAGGGAGGGGCTGCTTGGGAGCACAAAAAACGACATCTTCCTGCCATGGTACTCTAAGGTTAATTGAAAGGCAAATGGATCCTTCCTCTGGCTAACTGGTGTTGTGGTTGACATCCAGTGTCTATAAATGCTTTCAGAAAGTGCTGGGCTATTCAAACATGGACAAGAAATTTGAAAACATATATGGGCTTTGCACCTACAAGGTAAAATTTATATATCTGAGAAGAGCACTTACAGGGTTAAACCACTAAAACTACGATACTCTTTGGCAGTCTGTCACAATCTCAAATGCAAATTATTCCTTCCTCTTTCTTCAATCCTTCTCTATTTTTTTCATTGTACCCTTGCTGCTAATTTCTCCCTTATGTATACCTGCCCTCAAGATATATACCCTTTTTATTTAGAAAAGTTCAGTCCTCCATTCTTAGTATGAAATCTGTCAGTAATTGAACTAGTGCCTGAAAAAAAAGTCCATCCCCCATACCTTTTCAAAGGTGATATCACACTTACATTTCAGTACTTTGTCACCTCTGCTTGGGCCATGATTACCATCTACAGACATCTAGGCATGGAGCTGAAAAGGTTCCTGAAGTAATCTAAGTCCATGTTTTAAGTCTATATGGTCTTGATCTCCTGAATGAGGCAAGGCACTTATAAGGTGTTGCAGAGCAGCCACCTGATCGTGCATTCTAAGTGCCTAGTGCACCTGGAAATCTCACGTGTACCCACATTTTCTTGTTTTCTGGTGAGAATTCAGGCTTTCTCCTCCCAGAAAGGTAAAAGCCAACCATTTTGAAGCACAGATGGAAGAAACACAGTGCCCAGAAGCAAAATTCCCAAAATCAAGTGGCAGACAGGGAGAACAAAATAAGAACATCTTTCCCTCAAGATAGCCTGAGGCAGATTGTTGGTGCTCATATCACCAGAAACACTATGCTCAGTGACCAGCAGTACAATGATTTCACCCTGTGAGTATTATGCGCTTATCCCCACAATAACCTTTGTTGTGTATCACCTTTGAAAATATATGGGGGGTGGACAATGCTTCTTACACACATTATATTTGAAAATGAATGTGCAAGCAGTATATTACTTTCAATGTAGGTGTGGGCAAATAAGATAAATATCAACAGAGATAAAAACTTATCTACATTATGCATTGAGTGATTTCCTCTTTCACTCACCATGTAATGAATAACCCACGCTAAGGTGGGGACTATAAGCTATTCAGTCAGTCCTAATGAAAAATACTCAGCCACCTAATTTGATGAAACTCATCAAAGAACTGCATATGCAAACAGTTTGTATAAAAGGATTTTATTCATGTTTATGAGGGTAACTTACAGAGATTTTGGATTGTAAATATTTCCACAAACAACAGTCTAAGCCACTTCCATGTATCAATATAATGCTTGATCTATCTATTTTATGTCCATTCTCATTCAAATGGGATTAAATAAAGTGCATACAGCCTCTCAGTTTACTTGTACATATCCTCAACCCATGGCCAGTGTGCTCACTTCTTAACATTGATTCAGAAAAGACAAATAACTCCAATCTCATCTCCAATCTTGGAAAAAAATTCAATGAGCATGAATAAACATTCCTATTTCATTCCCACCTGACTTATCTGCAGTTCTTACAATATGATGCACTGTACCTGTCCATTACTTGTGAAATCTCTCTTAACTTTCAAGTATAGTACCATATATGCATCCTACGTGGTCATATCATTTTAAAAGGCTTTTGTTCATATTCCTTCCTCAAACCACATATCATTTTCACATCGTTTTACATTCCTCTAATTTCCCTATTCCGTTTCTACTGCCCTTAGGTAACTAGTAAAACTAAGCTTTCTCATTCATACACGAGACAAGCACTCCATCATCCACACTTCTTGCATGCACTTCTCTTAAACTGTACCAACCCCTTCCATTCCTCAACCTTCTTAAACTGCGCCCACTCATTAAACTGCTCATCTCCTCAGCTCTTATCCCCCTTAATCCTTCACCTCCTCACATCCTTCACCCATCACAAACCTAAGCCCCAAACAGTTTTCATCCCTTTCCCCTCGTTCATAACCTTTAAAACCCACCATGACTATCATCTTGCAGCTTCTGCATGTTCCCACCTTTTATCTCTTATCCCTTCATATCCATCATTCCCTACTATCCTAACTTCCCTTGTATCCCTAATCCCTTGCATCCCTACTTTTACCCTCACCAAACTCAAAAACTCAATGCTTCCAGTCTTTAATTTCTTTCCCTCACTTACCCTTATCCTCTCATCTCACAAGCTTGATGCAGATAATAATGAATTATGGAGGTTTGGAGATAGAGGTTATCGTGTCGAAGTGAGAATATTGGCTTGGCCATAAAAGTTGTAAGGGTGACTGATATTACACACAATACTCTAGCACTCTCCTCATCCCAGCATCCAATACAAATATGCCTAAGCATTTCAAGCGCCATACGGCATTTATAAATGTATGAACATGGAAATATCTGTGCTGATGAGGTGGATGCCCCCATTTCTTTGGTGTATGTTGCATTTTGCAAAAAGAACTTACTAACTTTACATTTATGTATATATTCTAATTGACAGTTTTCACATCCATTTCAGATATTTCATATTTAGGTAATTTAGGTATAGGTACTGGAAAATGATAAAATATATAGAAATGGAAAAATAAAAATCTTTTAATGGACAGTATGGTCTACAAATATGAGCCTGACCATCAATGGGGCTGCAGTTCCTTGGATTAATCAAATCTCATCAAACTAGAGAACTGCATGAATCAAGCATAAACTGGGTTCAGAAGTCAAACTTAAATTTCAATTTAGGTTTTCATTAATCTAATGTGAATGAAAATTAAACTAAGAAATATGTTTAACTTAAAATAGTTTTACCATACCAAGAAAATGAAAATATATTCAACTTTTACTATACTCAAGAACTGCAAGCAAAGGTTAAATAAGCAGTGTAAACTGTCACTGATAAAATTTTGCACGCTCTGAAGTCCATATGACAAAACTAAAAATAGAAATGAAATGAAAGGTAACTCTCAACAAACATGCTAACATGCTAGCTTTAAATGCAAGCAGACTTTATGCATATCATTTTGGCATGAAACATGATATCCAATGAAAAATAAGATTATTAGACTAGTTACTGCTGCTTCTTTCAATCATACATGCTTCTTTCCAAGTTCAAAACAGAAAGGTACATGCATAAGCTTTTCTACATTTTCTACCGTCATTTTAGCCTCTGTGCATTACCACACATTTATTAGTCAAACATCCAATAAAACTGCTCTGAATATCCACTAAAAGAATCTAGCAAATTTGTTGACCACCCATAAATGAGAAAAGTCTTCCATCTGCCAGCAATGAAAGAGATGGGAATTTATCTGAAAAAAGTAGGATATGGAAAAAGAAACTGCAATGAGAAAGGAGTGTATGACAACTGGGTTTGGAAATGTATGGCAAACCACCAAAGCAGATACAATGCAAATGTAATCAAAGAAAAAGGAACATATATAGGAGAGAAAGAAGCCCAACTGGGGACACAGAAAATTTTTCCTCTGCTGTTCTGCTTCTCCTAGAGAGCATTTTTCAAAATTAATTGAGGCCACCTGATGTATTATCTTACATTACTTTTGTTAGAATAACATCCTTGTTAATCAAATCAAGCCAAGCACAAACACAGAAAGCTAAACAAGTGAAAGATGAACATGGTTGGAAACTGTGAAGAAGTTTTCACAGTAATTAAATGCATGTACTTCTTAAGGGGAATTTCCCACTGAAAGAGAAAACTGGTTAATAATACAGCTCAATTTCTTAATATACAGCAAAAAAAGATACATAATCTATGAACTTTAGTATGTACTCTAGAAAGAAAAATGGATGAGCAACTTAGATGAAATTCTGATTTTAGAAATCTATAGTCCAAGATTATTAGTAATAGAGGCATGAGAAATAGTACAAATTATGATGTAATTTCATGATAATTAGTTTAGACAATGAGAAATGAAAGAAAATGTCTTGAGATGAGATGAATGCTAATGAGATTCACCTGTGGGTTGCCCATAAGGAGCTGCTCTTGCCTGCGTACTTCTGCCTCCAAGCGCTGCTTCTCTGCCATGGCCACTGCTTCTTCAGCTGCCTCGCGCTCAGCCTAACACATATATAATGTCCAAGCAGCCTCAGCAAAGACATACATAGCATTCAAGCATGGCCAGATATTCAAAAGCATTCACACAAGAATAACACCACTTTCCCCTAGAAATAGTAATTAAACAATATTACAAAATTCAAGGCATTTCATGAAGAACAAAACGTTTCACTGTCAACAAAAACTATATGGTTGTAATCTTCCTACTAAAAGGGAAGCTTGAGTAGAAAGCTAGAATTTACATTGGTGTTACAGGTCTACCATAGTTGAAACATACATTCCCTCATACTGAAAAGTCCCATAAAACTCAAAGGTAACTAATTTTAACACATTAAAATTAAATATATTGAAATATATGGAAATATTATTCTACTAAAGTTCACTCAAACATTTCATACCAAAATCAGGGATACCAAGGAGAAACCTGCTTTCAAAAGTATGTACAATAAATAGAACAAAAAAAGGAAGAACAGAAGAGCCCTAGTGGTTCACATGTTTCAAAAGAAAAAAGAATTTAATAATTGTTACAAGAATGGGCAAACAGAAAATGACTTTAAGAGTATATAAAGTGTGATCAGTTGATAGGTAAGCATCAATAAATACCTATGATATGTTATGCAAAAAGGCTCTGAAACAAGTTAGAGAATTATGATAGGGAGTAAATAACATGAAGATCAATATGTAGGATAGTCTGTATTACCAAAAGAAACTGCACGACCAAACATATAACAAACTTTCTCTGTTCGAAAATCCACAATGACTTGGGAATGGAAGTATCCTGATGAGGTGATGTGAATGATGAAAATAATCCACATGAAATATTAGAATGCATATCTGGTTACTGTACTGTACATACTATAGTAACAATAAAGAACATAATACACAGAGTAAGAAGGAGTTTGACAAAGGAATGTTGATTATCATAATGTGCATACCATGAAAAATCCATACCTGACATGACCAAGGGAAAAACAGGAAAATAGCTATGTACATGTAATACTAAGAGAGGGATAAACATGAAAAATAGCAATGTAAATAAAAAAGTGATGAAGGGAAATACAAGAAAAAACTACTATATAAATACAACACTGAACAAGGGATAAACAGGAATAAGGCTATGTACATGAAACACTGACCAAGGGATAAACAAAAAGTTATGCTCTCAAGTCTCCAAATTTTAAAGCCATCTAACCAAACTTTGAAGCCATCTGTCTCAAAATATCTTTAACCTCTATAACTTTCCTTTCATGATCTTTCACTTCCCCCTATTCGTTCAACTATGTACAACTCTGTGAATATATGACCAGCCATGAAGCACCATTCTCTTCACATCCCTGCACTGAAATTGTCAGTGGAATGAATTTCATTTTATAACATGAAGATTTGTTAGGCTGTACTTGGAATGATCTTGGTGGACTCATGAACCTTTCTTTTCCCTCCTTAACAATCTGGAGCAAATCAATAGCCACCTAAAACAAGTTCACAACCATCACAACCAAAAGCAACTGATTTTTTCTTTTTTTTTTTAGCTGAGACAGCATGGGCAACTGAGGCCCTAATCTAGGCCATCTCATTGATGCTACATATATATACCCTAACTTAAGCCAGGTACCCATTTTAAGTACCAACCCCTATGGGTGGATGAATGACTGCTGCAATGGAAATTCGAGCCTATGCATTCAACCCTGGGCGGCCCATGAATGCGTCACGATCAGGAACAGTAACGGCCCATTGAGGTCCCATGCCCCCTGTATCCCTAGCATACTGCATACCTATCCTTTTCTCCAAGACCATCACATTTATCTCCTTCAACACCCTGTCAATGAACAGATTTAACAGCTGTTGTGATTACACACACCCTCAATGCAGACACACTTTCACTCACCATTCTCCCTTTGTCCTCACAACCTATGCCTTACTCTCGCAGTAAAAACTCCTCATTGTTTTCAGTAACCTTCCATTTTCTCCTTATATCCAATGTAGCTTCCATAATTCACCTCTGTCAGTAGATTTGTATGCTTTTTTTTCTTGAGGGGGAGCTTAAAGAATTAAAAACTACTGTTCCGTACAAAAGTGCATATGAATGTGCAGGAGTAATGCAATTCCATCTTATCGTGCACTGTACTTGCAAATGCATGGGTAATCCAGTTCCATCTTAACATGCACATCATTTGCAAAGGGGTGATCCATCTGAGCATGCTCATTAGCTGTATATATATGGATGATTCAGTTCTATTCTAGCACACTGTCCTTAACCTATGAATCATCCAAGTAATCTTTCTGACTTGTATAATCAGAAAAAAAAAAGTCAAAAACAAGGGCAAAAATGACAAATATCAGATGATAAATGAAAGGTAACAGACAGATGGCAAGATGAACACAACACCTAATCTTTAATTTGGGGATAAAAGAGGGAGAGGAATGAAAAACGAATGAATGATAAAAAATGCTACTACTAAATCAGTTAGTATACAACAGAAAGACTATTCTGATGATTTATTCTATGACTGCAATCAAGCGTGGGATAAGAATATCCTCCTTTGGTACTGATATGGAAGAAAGATAATTCAAGTGATTATGTACGTAAGATCTGGAATGGAGGATACGAAAATCTATGAAGAAAATGAACTATGTACAAGTAACAAAGGATATACTGAATGGTTCTACTAGTTAGGAGCTTCTTTATGACAAATGGATGAAGGTGCCAATAATCTAAGTGAGTACAGTAATTCCAGTCTCACAAAAGCAAAGGTGTACAGATTAACAAAAATAAAATCACACAAAAAGTCGTTTCAGTGTAGGTGCCAGGATGCATGATAAACAATAAACATGAATAACTAAGAAAACCAAGTGATATGGAGATAAGAAAAGAGAATCTAGATGGTGACTGAATCAAACTCACTCTAAAAGAATTAAGAAAAGAAAACTCTGGAAAAGCAAGGCGGCATATGTACCACTTATCATTACAGAAAAAGCACAAAATAAATATGCTGAAATCACTATCTGATTACTGCCTCAATAACCATCTAATCTAACATAGTTGAAAAAGATAAAAAAGGCATCTTAAGGACATTCATATCCTGAGAACCAAATCCTCACTGAAAAAAAACTCAACTACAAAATATTGATCAAAATCTACTCAACCAATGCTACTGATCAAAAACTGATGCTCATCTTGTATTCATGGACATGCCATAAATGCATGATTAATATCAATCACTGTATTTGAGAAAAGGAGTGATAGAATTAGTAATTCCACCAAATTTTATCAAAAGCCAGATTGATTCCACAAAGATTGCTATTAAAGACAACTTTAGGTCATATGTGCATAAACAGAGATGAGACATTAAACTGAATACTTTAAAGTATACTCAAAATTCAGTACAATGTAAGCAAAATGATTACCAGAAAACAAATTTTGAAACATGATGAAAATGGATGTAGGTATACTATTCTTTTTTTTTCTCTTACACCTGTTTGCCTTTTCCCACTTAACAAAGTAGCATCAGCAACAGATAAGTAAACCTACAAGGCAATATCCTCACTTGGCTCCTTCTTCAGTTCCTAAATCTAAAAGTCAATTTACAGAAGGTGAGGATTTCTAGACCATTCAATCCCTGCATTAATCCCTAGGATTAATATATTCAATATAAGCTAAATTCCAACTTACAATATTTTGACTTGAGACATTTCACACTTAAAACACTCAAAAACTAAAATATATCATCTTAGAACATGAGTTTCGAACTTGCAACTGATTGGGGGAAAAAAATTAGAGTAAAAGCAAATGTACTGTGTACCATTTCTTCTGAAGGAAGAGTTGTGGGAATGTGTTAATGAGTATAAATAAGTGAGCTCTAGACTGATGTTGATGGGAATGAGTGGATTATGAGATGTGAAATAAGTGAGCTCCAGACTGATGTTGATGGGAATGAGTGGATTATGAGATGTGGGTGACTGTCAGTGCTTAAGTGCCTAGTAGCAAGAGGAGTGTGGAAGAAGCAAATGTTTTAGAAGTTAAGTGCATCAGCAGTTCTAATGCAAGGTGTCAAGTATCAAATGCACATGTGGGAGATGTGGCAGTTAAGAGGATATGGGGTTCCTGGCATGAATGAAAACAGTGAGCAGCTTGTGGAGTTGTGTACTGAAATAAAGAACTGGTGACTGGAAAAATATGGTTTAAAAAAGGGGCATATATAAGTATGTATAGGTGAGTGGGGATGGGGGTCAACAGGAATTACTGGATTCTGTACTAACTATCAAGCATGCAAAGGAGATACTTTTGAATGCAAATGTGCTGAAAGGGGCAGCTGGTACGATGCCTGACCACTTCCTGTGAAAGTGAGTGAGAAAGTCTGCAGTAACTTTGGGAACAAAGAAAATGGCATGGAAGGAACAATGACAGTGTAATGTACTGAGCTTGAAAAAAAGGCTTCTGTGAGGAAATACCAGGAGGCAGGAAGAAGAATGGTAAAATGAGAGAGTAAATGAAACCAGGGAAGTGAGTGAGGAATGGAGGGTATCTAAGGAAGAATTGATAACACTTTTAGTAAATGTGTGTGGCATGTGGAAGGTGGGATGTGAGCATCTGAGGAAGGGTAGTTTGTGGTGAGATGGAGAAGCTAAGTTGTTTGTGAAAGAGATAAGACAGGTGTATAGGCAATACCTGCAGGGAAGGAGTGCAAGTGACTGACAGATGATGATAAAAATTGGCAGAAGGTCAAGAGGAAGGTGCAGGGACTGAAATAGAGGAAAAATGAGAGATGAGGTGAAAGAGTACTGGCAAACATCAGAAGAATAAGAACATAATTTTAAGGGAGGTGAATACTGTAAGGAGAACAAGAAAATAAATGTAAGCATCAGTACGTATCTGAAACTACACATGCCAGCCATGTACGAATAATACTTTCTCATCCATGTTCAGAACACCACTCATCTCTACAACAGTAAATACACACGTTCAACATATCACAGGATCCATCATGCCTAAGAAGTATATTCAACTGAGAAGATACTGATCACTTACTCCTTAACTGTCATGCACTCACCTTATACAAACAAACATTCAACATCACCACACTTTTTGACCTGTGTTCCCAATCAATAAGGCATACCTCCAGTGTGCTGCATGAGCTCCAAAGAAGAAGAAAAGGAGAGGAAAGTACATCTTCCTTTCTTTCATACCTGTTAGCCATTCCCTGCTTTAGTAAAGCAGCATTAGGAACAGATGACTGACTTTTGAGGAAAAATCCTTGTTTGGCTCCTTCCACTGTTCATCTTTTGTAAAGTAATAATACAGGATGGGAGGATTTCCTGCCCTCTTTTCTTGCCCTTCTTATTTACCTTCTACAACATGAAGATATGGAGAGTAAGTGAAGTGAACAAATTATATATAACTAATCAAACAATCTCATGGCCCCTTCTATGGGGCTACTGCAACTTCAAGGCTGACCTCTAATCAAGAGCAGGGAAATGATGGCCTCCTCTGGAGTGAAAAACTCCTCTATGAGACTGAACTCCACTTCACCTATTAATGATGATACAAATTCAATAACGGTAACTTACTATTTGCAGAGTAACCGAATGTACACTGAGTCCAGTAGCATCTATATTTATGTATAATTACTGTAAATAATTTTTCATTCACAAATGCCTCTCCTATCTTAGTGAGGTAAATTTTGGACTTTTAAGAATAAAGCCTCATTTCCACACATTCACTCTCTAGCTGTCATGTACAATGCACCGAAACCAGAACCTACCATCTACAGCCAAGCTCAACTAACTACTCCCTGGTTTCCAATAACCATTTCATATGCCCAGGTTCAGCCCACTGACAGTATGTTGACACCCATAAACAACATTGATCCAGTTCATTCTACCCCATGCACATCTCTCTTACCCCTGAATATCAAGGCCATTATACCTTAAAGCTCTCTACACTTCTGACACATAAATCCTTAGTCAGTCTGCCTTTATTCAATCTCTCCATATTTTTTAATCATTTCATCATACTCTATTCACTCTTTCAATAAGACAACACTTAATACCACATCTCTCTTACACTGCCATTCCTTACATAATCAAAGCACCCCACATCACACAGGCTGAATTTCACTTCTAACATATCCACCCTCTTCCTTTGCATTCAAAGCCCAAAACACATCCATACAACAATGTTGGGACAAGTATAACTTCAAAAATGCCCATCTTTACCTAAAAAGACAATGATCCTCTATCCACCACACTTCTTAGTAAACTCTTGAACCTTGGCCCCCATTTCCACCCATCAGGTCCACACACGGGTACCTAAGGCCCTATGCTTCCTCCCTTTTCAAGTAAATCATCTTGTCCAATCCACTTGTTGCACCTCATTACCTTTCACACACTCTCTCAAACTCTGTCATCAGGAGCTGCAGTACACCACGAGAGCCTTGTCAGTAACAAACAGCAAATGATTTGCTTCCCATGCAGCCCACTGTCAGCATACCATGGACTTGCCCCTCACTATGAAGACTTGCATTTACCTCCATCAACATCATTTCCAAAAACAGTGGAAACAAATAAAGTGATACCACACACCTTTGACAATGACCATCTTTAATGAGAATCCCTCACATTCCTCCCTTCTTACTTGAACACATACCTTACTCTCCTGGTAAAATATTCTCACAGCATTTAATAACTTTTCATTTACTCCATATACCTGTTGCACTTCCACTAGGCCTCTCTGTCAAACCTATAATACACTTTCTTCAAATCTATATGAACTCATGCAGTTTTCATTCTCTTTCTCTGAGTATTTCTCACACGGATTATTCAAAATAAATGCATAGTCTCCACACCCTCTAGCTCTCCTGAAAATTTACTGCTCCTCCACAATTAGACAATCTGTGCATGTAACCACTTTTGCAATTACCATCTTTCCCACACATCTTACCAAGTATGCTCAAATAACTTATAAGTGTAATCTGAACATTTAATTTGGTTCCCGTTGCCTTTATATGTGAGCACTATAATTGCATTCTGCCAGTCCTTAGGCACCAAATCTAGGGCCATATAAATGTTGAAGAGCCTGTATAAACAGTTATACAATGTAACTCCCTTTCTTAAGAAATTTACCTTCAATATCATCTACTCCTCTTGCCCTGCCAAACATCATTTTATACTCAGCTTTCTACACTCCATCTCTTTTCACCATACCATTCCCCATGACACTCATATTCTGCATGCCACCTCATCCCAAAGGCATCACATTCAACATCCCATCATCTAACAAATTCAATTGTCCATCAAAATGCTCTCTCCAGCTCGTTTTTACCTTTCTCTGCCTGTTACCACTTGCTCAGCTGCTCCTATTGCTGTTGTTCATATTTGTTTTCTTGTTCTCTTCATGCCACAGTATTTTCCTCCTCTCTAAAATTCAATGATACTCTTGCATGATCCCAATTAACTTATTATTGCTGAACTCTTTTTAGTTAGGAACATCTTTTAAACTTGGAGTCTGATATCCTGCTTGTGGTCTATCTATCTATCTAACTGTATAGATTTGTAGTTAAGATTAAATAGCTGAGTGTCATGCAACTGCATGAACAAAGAATACTTCTACCACACACTCTCACTCTAAATGACATTCACCAATGAAACACATCAATTTGGTAACTTATATGCCTACCTTTACTTGGCACTCAAAGAATTAAAAGCAATACCATGACTGCAGACAAAACTGTTTTTCACTGGTAGCTGACTACTTAAATCTCTGACCAATGAATATTCTGTAATAATAATAGCAAAAAGCTGAGCACTTCTACCAATTATGAGCAATAATATTGCCATTACAGCCTTTCAAGAGTTTTAGTAACCTCCCAGACATAATCAGTTATTGAAAGGAGTGTATATATTGTGACTAACTTTCTATCTGCACCTTTTTTAAAATTAGGGTAGCAAGTCTACCCCAGGGAACTGGGCATCCCTGCCCCTCTCACAAGCCCAAGAAATTAATTCCTACATATAATTTATACTTATAAGCACTTGATTCAACCCAAGTAAATGGGAAGGAAGTTAATTGTCATACACAAAAGCACAGACTGATCTCTAATGAGTTAAAACTGTGAACTTGGGAAAATCTGGAATGATAACACTGACAAAACCACCCTCTGAGGAACACAAATGGAAACTTTACACACTGAATCCTGCACAGCTAGTATTTTTCAGTTTCAAAAATGAAACTCATTTACATAGATACCTTATTCCCTGGGGAAGTAAAAAACAAAACAATGCAAGAATGTTTTTTGATAATTCAAAGTATGAATATGTATATATCGTGTAACAATAATAATACAGTTACGTAAAGTGGCAGTTTACAAAATTCTATCATAACTGATTATGTAAAAACATACGTGGTACAGGTATAAAGTGCTTACTTTGCAAGAAAGGCTCAAGCCAGAGTTCCATGTATGAGAATGTTGCCAAAAGCAACATTAAAGAATAAAACTCAGCATATGACAGTTGATCAAGCCAAAAGCACTTAAAAGTAGCATGTGTATGGAGAAAAGTTAGATTAAATCACTCCTGTCAGCCAATACATTCAAAGTCATGACAAGTAAACCTTAGCTATCAACACAGACATGTGACTTATCTAGAGAAAAAGTTAGATGGATTTTTACAACAAATCATTCTAGTTCATATAACAAGTACTATAAACTGAAGAAACTGAAACATTGGAAATGAAAGATGAAAAACCATTTCCCTACTGTAAGCACAGCCCAGTGAGCATTTACAATAGCATTTCTGTGGGGAGAGGAGTTGAAACACCATTTATCCCAAAAATGAAGTAATATCCATGAGTTTACACCCCTTTGGCCATCACATACAGTATGAGGCTTGCAGATGCTCATCTACAAGACTCACTGACCATGCAGCAACCAATCAAGGCCTATAACATCATAGCAATGGGGTGAGATGGTACCAAGCAACTGTCCACCCACTTTCACTGACTGACCAGTGATGTCAGTGCCTCCAACCTATTACTGTTGTTTTCATGAAAAGAAAAGGGAAAAGAGCAGTTGCTTATTGGGCTTTACTTATGACAGAGAAATGATTTTTCATCTCTGAAAACCTACATTTTTCATCCAGAGCAAGCCCTATGAGTATCTAAGGGCATATACATGGAGTAAGGACTTCAGGAAAAAACACTTTTGCATAACAGTTTATCATTTCTCATGTAGAAAGGTATTGCTAGGAACTTATGAAGAATGGCCTTATTTGCTCATATCCACTCTAACTGTTGTGTACAAAGCATTAAAACCACATTCCCTTATACATAACCAAGCCCCACAAACTTTTCCATAGTTTCCCAAGCACTTTATATTTCCTGGCTCGGTCCAATGTCAGTGCATCCCCATGTAAACAACATTACTTTAATTTGCTCTATTCCATGCAAAATTCAACCTCCTACATATTCAGGGCACATTAATTTAAAGCCTCTTTCATGCCATACTTCTATCTCCATCTCAGTCTCCCACTCCCCCTTTTTTCCTCCACTTCTGACACATATATTCTCCCAGTCAATCTCTCTTCACTCATCCTCTCCATATGTATAAATATTTCAGCATACTCTGCTCAGCTCTCTAAGTCATACTCAGTTCACTACCATACCTCTCACTTACACCATCATTCCTTATGTAATCAATCATCTCGCACCATGTATTGTCCTAAAGCATGTCATATCCAACACATCCATTCTCTTCCATTCTTTTGTATTTAGGGGCCTATGACAAGCACCCATACAGCAGCAACATGGGACTACTATTTAGGGGCCTATGACAAGCACCCATACAGCAGCAACATGGGACTACTATTTAGAAGCCTATGACAAACACCCATACAGCAGCAACATGGGACTACTATACCATCAAACATACCTGCCTTTGCCCTCACAGACAGTTATCCCACACCCTTCTCAATGCACCTAGGCCATTTGCCCACCCTATGATTCTCTTCAGCTCCCATAGTTTCAACTGCTGCCATGTTCACTCCCAGTTACTCCATTCTTCTAAACTTACACTCAACCAGCCTGCCTCTTCCTCTGCTTAACCTTATGACCTCACTTTTATTTACATTAACTCTCAATTTCCTCTTTCGAAAAATTCCCCTAGACTCAGACACCAGCTTCTGCAGTTTCACTCTCAAGTTTGCTATCAGAGAAGCATATCCCACCCCAAGCATGCTATGGGCCAGCTCCTCTCTCCAAGGATATCGCATTTCGTATTTAATCACTGAAAACGTTCCAGAGTTTGGTCCTTAGAGATGTAACTAGCCTTTATATACAGTTCCCAAGGGAATGATGGATTCATTTATGAGTAATTTTGCTTAAATTTACACTCTAAGAATACAGCCCCAACTTCAACAGAGGCCAACCCATGAATTCCTTGTGGAGCTTAACAAATAACAGAAAAGAGGTTACACAATGCAACTCAAGTTGAGTATTATGAAGTATGATAAGATCAATCCTGATTGTCACCTGAGTGCAAACACTGACACATGCCCAAATAAAACAACAACGACGTGATTTCTGCAAGCTGATGTTATCACTTGGACGTGCCCTAGTAAAAAAATAAAAGAGAAGAATCTATACTGACAAATGACCTTTTTAAGTGACCATGACCTTGCATGTGTAAAGGCTGGCAGGTCTGTGATGTACCTACACTGCAGGGTGCTTACCTGCGGTTTTGTTGATACCTGCTTCTGCACTGCTGCTACTTCTTGCTCTTTCTGGTTTTTAAAACCATCCTCTTCTGCCTGCACTGTCTTGCCTACTGTCTCCCTGCAACCAAGTGGTTTTGACATTATATGAAATTTCATGTCTACCATTAAATAACACATAAACTCCCATATACAAAGAGAGTGGTAAGAGGAATTCATGCAAAATCTTCAAGACACAGATCAAAATGAAATATATTTATCAACTCTGTGATGAATTTGACAGTTTCTGCATTCAGTGTTAGTGGGAACATGCACAATCCTATCCAAACAGTTCAGTTACCCATACCATCAAACATTCAATTGTTAAAATCCATCAGAATGCTTAAAAATTCTACCTAAATTGTTGATCATTATGTAAATTAAACAAGTATAAACTTCTTGCACTACAGATTCACAAATAAATGTGGAAAGAATGACTGTTGCTGAACAAGTGAGTTAACCATTCTAAATGAGTAAAAAATTACAATAATAAGGGAGTAACAATGTAGAAATTATAAATAAGAATTTTTGTCAGATAATGTAGAATATAAAAATAAGTGGCAAACAACTACATGGGGTTACAGAATATATGAGGCAGGACAAATGAAGAATGAAAAAACAGAAAAGTAAAAGGGACAGTAGTCATGACTGCATCTAATTAGCAAAGACACAGGATGTGTACTGGGAACTCTCTGAAACATGGCATTAACTAGTATTCATTTATCTATCTATCTATATCTCTGACCCTTGTTCCAGTTGGAACTCCTCAAAGGGGTGGCCAGGGCAACAGTCTCCAAAACTAAAGAACTCCAGTGCCACTTCTTAGCCTTTAGTGCCTCACCTTTAATAGGCCACTGGCAAAGGGCAAGTCTAGTGTAGTGTTTGCAGAAGCTCCTAAATAATGTTCCTGATGACTATTACTATCTAATGCTCCTACCTACTACTTCTACCTTATGTTTCTACCTAATGCTCCTGTCTAAATATTCCTACCAACTACTTCTATCTACTGCTCTTATTATTTTGCCAAAGGGCAGGGCTTGCACATGGTGCTCACTGCAGGAAAATCTTGAGTTACGAAAAATGAGCTGCATGGGTAGTGTTGGCAAGTGTTACATATGATAAGGAGAGATTGTATGTTTGTGGACAGAATGCCAGTAGTTCACAAGTTAGTGAGGTAGAACAATATCCTGAAATAAAACAATAAATCTATCTATCAATATCTCTGATGCATGTTCCCTTCAGGAACTCCCCTATGGGGTGGCCACGGTAAAAGAATCTCCACAGCTGGTGAATTCCAGTGCAATACTGAAGTTCCTGAAATAATTAACATACTGAATTACCTGTTGATAAACTATGTTCCACAAATACGAGGTAAAGCTATGAAAGTTAAATACTGCAGTGACATGGATGATGAGAGGTGAAAATCACTCATACTATATCATTTGCAGGAAGTAGTTGGGGGGCAGCCAACGACCACGGAGGTATATTACCAGTACTAACCGCTTGGGTACCGGGAGATGAATCAGGAAAAATACAGGGAGGAGTATGAAAAGAAGGTAACTGAAAGCTTAGATGGAAGCGCAGTGAATGTAGGAATGCTGTCATGTTTAGTGAGATACTAGTAAAGGTTGTAGAATCAATAGCTAGATACCAGGTAGTGAGATACAGGAATAAAATGGGCAATGCATGGTGGACAAAAGTGAGTAGAAATGCTGTGGAAGAGAAGAAAAAGACATATGGTAGATTGCTCAATAAAAATGTACCAGTGGAAGTTTAGCAAAGGAGAAGGGAAAAATACAAACTACGTAAGCAGAATGTTAAGAAGCTGATAGAGGAAAGCAAAGAAAGAGTATATGAAGACTTTAGAAGAAAGTTAAGTCAAAAGTTTTTGGATAATAAGAAACTATACTGGAAGGAGATGATAAAGGAAAGAGGTGGATGTAAGAATGGAAAAGTTGATGTGAGGATTCAGGAAGAGGAATTGCTGAATCAAAAGGAGGAAGTGAAAGGAAGATGGAAAGAGTACTCTGAAGAACTGATGAATGTGGGAGAAGGGGAGGCAGCAGTTGTTACATGCATGGGAATGGAGAAGGGAAGGAAAACGATACAAGTGCAGGAGCCTATAGCAAAGAGGGAAGTAAGTAGGGCAATAATGAGGCTGAAGGTAGGAAAGGCACCTGGAGTGGTTGGGATAATGGCTGAAATGCTGAAGTATGGAGGAGAAAGTGTGATAGAAAGGATGCATCTTATATGTAATTTAGCATGGAAACAGAAGGTTGTGCCTGAGGACTGGGTGAAAGCTATTTTCGTTCCTTTATTCAAAGGAAAAGATGCTAAGGATGTATGTAGCTGTTATAGGAGAATAAGTCTGTTAAGTATACCAAGAAAAGTGTATGCAAGAATATTAATTGACAGAATGCAGAATAAGTGAAGACCAAGGGGGTTTTAGAAAAGGTTAGGGGATATGTGGATCAGATTTTTGTAATAAAGATGGCCATGGAAATGTATTTTTCAGAAGGTAAGAAGCTGTATGCAGCTTTTATGGATCTGAAGAAAGTGCATGACAGAGTTGAGTAGAAAGCTTTGTGGGATGTGTTGAGGATATATTGTATAGGGTGACAACTGTTGGATGGCATAAAAGCCTTTTATAGAGGAGCAAATGCCATTGTAAGAGTGGATGGAGAGTTGAGTGAAAGTTCTGGGATAAATGTAGGTGTGAGGCAGGGCTGTATGATGTCACCATGGCTTTTTAATATATATATTTATATATATTACCCCTAGGGATAGGGGAGAAAGAATACTTCACACGTATTCCCTGCGTGTCGTAAAAGGCGACTAAAAGGGGAGGGAGCGGGGGGCTGGAAATCCTCCCCTCCTCTGTGTGTGTGTGTGTGTGTGTGTGTGTGTATTTAATCAGTCCCCATCTACTTTAGGTTACACAGTGAGTGAATATTTAACTGAGCGAGGCTCTATCATCGCCAGTTGACGAAACAGTAGAGCCTCGTCACAAAACTTCCCGCTTCAAAGAGTCCATCCTATCCCTGCTTCCGACTGCAGCGCAGCCTTGAAGCTGCAGGACACCTTTAGAAACGGGGTCCTAGAGGAACAACAGGACCCAGCTCAAAAGGATCCAGGGGTAATAGGCGATAATAACAATGACATATAGATAGCAAAATTTCATTGAGGAAAGAAATACGTTTATACAAAACCACTCATTCACTATCAGCATATACAAACGCAAAAAAAGAAAATATCAAACTCTAACCAAAATACTAAATAAGATTATCGCCAACTTACATAAATAACTTTCTAAATCGCACTCGCTTCCTGCTGCTCAATCTGCGTATAATCATTTCACTCATTACCCTGTAATAACATTAACGTGTTTAATATAACCGTGTCCTCCACTCTGTACTGGAGACCTCTCATTGTAAATATCGTAAATTATGATCCCAAAAGTTAAGGATTTTGCTTAGATGCCGCAGGTATTTTTCTTTCTACCAGCAACTCCATATCGACAAAGGCCTTAAAAGTTCCAGTTTGGAAGATTGATTCTCTTTCATCTTTCTCATAGCAACAGTGGAATGAAATGTCTTTCTCACTTTACCAACTATTCTGCTATTACCTTTCTTCAACCATCCCTTTCTGTCGGTCGCCAAGTTGATTGATTTACTCTCTCTTTTATACGGGTATTATTTAGGCCATTGCTCTTGTGAGCTGTTTGCGTGTGTGTAAAAGGTCGCATGAACTGAACCCGCGGCAAGCTTATAGCTGCTGCTTCCCATAGTTTCTGTTTGGAGGCGAGTCACACGAAGATTGGCCACAGTAACACCTTCTTTCTCTCCTCATAGAGCCAGTTCTCTTTTCAGTCTTTTGCCTTTCCCATCTAACGTGTCCACCATTAAACACCGGGTCTAAAACACAATGGGAGCTCAGATTAATCCTTCATGTATTGCTTTTCCAAAAAAATGTAAGAAAAGAAAAAAGAGAACAGGAAGGATTAACTTGAGCTATCATCTAACAGGCTTTCCAAGGTGGCCGTGACTGGGAAATGCTTTTGCACGTGATATGTAGCACAATACAGAATATGAAGTAAAAGAAAATCTATGATGTCTTGATTGAGCACTTTACTGAAACTAGGAGGAAGCGATGAGCAGGAAGACGCAGCGAGAAACTTGTGAAGAAGGTGTCAAGGAAGATACCAGGAAGTGTTTTGATATCATCAGAGGTTTGATCAAAATGGGTCATGTTATGTGAAGAGGGCGAATCGAGTTGCGAGCGATGGGCCTTTGTCTTTGGTGCATGTGAGAGGTATGGGATCATCCTTGGAGTATTCCAGCCTGTTGTACGAAGTTGGCCACCGACATTGATAGAAAATAGAAGGAGAAAAAGTAACACATAAAAGCTGACTTATTCCATCAAACCTGTGCTAACTTAGGCCCTGCTCTACTACGGAAGAATGAGTTCAATTGAGTCTGAAACAAAAAAAATTGAATCAAAGTTTTTCAGATAACCCGTCTGTGTTACGCCACGTTAAGAAGATAAGTTCGGTTTGGGATATGGCGAGAGAGAGAGAGAGAGAGAGAGAGAGATTTTTCTTTTTCATTTTTCGAAGTAATCCTCTCTCTCTCTCGGATCTGCGTCTGGCCATGACCGCTGTGGTCCACAAAGTCTCGGATGATGTGGTGTGTGTACGCCCAGTTCCCCTGAGAGACGTGTGTGTGTGTGTGTGTGTGCGTGTGTACCCCCCTGGCTTATGTGGACCCCTATGGTCTGAACTGAACCAGGTACGCTTCCACTCGCCTCGCCTGTATAGAAGGGGGATTTAGATACAGGTAATGTTTATTCTCTGGAAAGGGAGATTTGGAGTTTTGTTTATAACACACACACACA
>JAYMFT010251061.1:0-10903 GCA_038088735.1 Panulirus argus
TATATATTGAAAATATCATTCGACAAAACTTTCTATAAAAACAGATGCTTTTTTATTCATACACAAATGGAAACAAAGTCAGTACAGAGCGTTACAGAAGCAATGAGATGCGTGAATAAATATATCTTTATATGACAGAGAAATGTACAGCTATATCCAGTTTCTTGTTAACACTTTGTTGGCACAAGTAATCAACTTACATTAGAGAAGAAAGAAGGAGATTCATGAGAGTAGTTATGAACAAATATGATTGATATTACTCTTTAACAACAAAGGAATTATGAAATGGGATGCTTAACACACACACACACACACACACACACACACACACGTCTGTGAATATGCAATTAACGAGGTATGGTAGCGAAGATCATGAAGCCGTCTGAGGCCGGTGTGAGGTTGCGACGTACCTGCGAGTACCGCCAGGAGCACCAGTGCTGCCGTGAGTGGTGAGCCCTCCATCCTGGTAAGGGTGAGGCCGTCCGTCACTCGTCACGCCACGCCCTTGCTCATCCCTCCTCACACACCACTCGCCTTATCCTACCACCGGGTCACGCCCCAGGCTGACTCACGCCAGCCTCAGGATCTCTGTGTCGTCCCTTGTCTGCTGTTACTTGTACCAAGTCTGTAAATGAAATGAGTCAGTCAGCAGACGCTAACACTGAGGCTAACGCTACAGCTACTCCTCTGCACTCGACCCCACAAGTAAGACATTATTCTTAGTCTAGACAAGGTAATCTTTGAAGACTGTGACCTTACACACGGGAGCCTTGTGTTAGCTGGTATCATTTACCTCAGAACTTTTCTCGTGGTTCAGTTATTACTGTCTGACCCTCAACATTGCCCTCTGTCCCCAATTTGAACCGAGTGTGGCACAGACTGGAGATAGTTATTGAGAATATTTTATACAAATTTTGGGAAACGCTAAAGCATTACGAAAAGCATAAGGACTTATGTTCCTTGAAGATGTCCGTGAGAGTCTTTACATGTTCTTATAATGCTTACTTACTTACACTATCTCCGGCGTGCAGTAAATTATTCTGCTTAATCATCACCTTCCTCCACACCTTCACCCAGACTTGCGAGAAGTGAATATAGGAATACAGGATTTAGCTTAAGTTTCCAGGGAGAAACAACTCTAAGCAAGGACACCTACTAACACCAACGCACCCGCACGTAAGTTGAGCAGATGGACGTTCAGAACTCGCATAACCCTGACATGGTGAGTAGGGGACGAGGGACTATTAATACAAGCAGCAGGGGAAGGGAGTGACGCCCTCTCTTGTTTACCCCGGCGGTGAGGCGCAAGACGGCCAGGCATAAACGGTTTACCCCGTCAAAACTGTAATAGAATATCCTCCAGCCACTTGCACCTGCATCACAAGGGATGCTGGGTCTTATAGCAACTCGTCACAAGTGTCACTTTGGCATACGTGGGGCCTCGGGCCGCCAGGGTGTGGTATCCCCGTCAACCCGGGGCCAGCACTAGTGACCACTATGATAGCCCTTCTTAACTTAGCCTCGTGAAGATTGGCTGTGACTTTAAGAACACTGAACTAGTTCTTAATCAAACACAGTGAGCCAAATCAATGCAATCTACACAATAATGATACACTGCATTACGAACTAGATTAAAAATATTGAAGAGATCGAGTATGATCTGTGGACCTTTATAGTTGGCATCATTTGTCCTTTTATCTCTCGTAATTCCATTCATTAGTGTTTACGGTCAGTTTATTCCAGTCATTGACATAAACTAATTGATTTTAACGAGTATTTTCAGGTGGTAAAAAGAAACCAACTCGGTGGAGGCAAGAGACTGATATGAACGGGGTCTTGTGTATTGCTTCGTTTCACACAGCTACGGAGGTGCTCTTTCAATTTTGTAAGAGAAGCGTTTCCGTAAAGTGAAATGAGAAAGGTTCCCTTTCGGTTTCGCCTCGTAGGATGACGGAGAATAAGACACTGTACCTTACGTGCACGGACACGTAAAGATAAAAAAGAAAAACAAACTCTTTTGTCCGACTGGAACTTCCCACAACGGTCATGAGTTATTTCGTTGACATCGAGCTAGATTGAAACGTACCGAAGTGCCACTATTCCTGACCCTTGGCCAGCCCTTGATCCCTCGAGGCGGCCTAACCTCTGGCTGTCCCCTGTGCCCCATAGCCAACATATAATCCCAGGGATTACCTAGATTATGACCACTGACTATCCATCAAACCAAGGCACTTCATTATTTCCCTAAATTCCGGCACTCCTCACCTCTCAGCTTCCTTACCACACTCCAGTAACCTAACCCTGGACCTTTCCTAGAGGAGGTCTGGCCATCTTGTGGACTCCTGACTCCCCTCTGATCTGCCTCTATTTCAGCCCTAGCCACTCTCTGACCCCTGGTCGCTCCTTGACCCCTAACCAACCACATCCTAACCTTTGCTTACTCACGTACCCTATGAAATATAGCCCTCCATTTACCCTTGCTGACTCACTTCTGCCCAAACCAAAGACTAACCCCAGGTCACTCTCTGACCTTCGACCATCCCTTGAACTACGGTTAATCCTAATCCTTTATCACGCTGATCCCCTCTTATCCGCTGAGGCAGGGCCACTGCCTCTTCCCTGGACACCTTGACCCCTGACCTTTCCTTTAGCAGGCAACCACTCGGGCAGTAAAACTGTCCTAAACAGAGAATATGACTATGCGATCCAGTGGTTATTTGTTGAGCGTGGCTGAGGTGGCCTCGAGCGGTGGCTGGGTTGAGTGTTCATCAGAGCGAGAAGATGGGCGCGCGTGGGAGGTGCACGTGTGGAGCCCCTACGGTGAACTAAGTAGCGGGCGGGATTAGTGGAATGGGGTTGACAGGTACAAGTAATTCCTCGCCAGATCAGTTTAGATTTGAACAGGATTGCGAGCGTATTTCTACATCATACTTCACCAAAGAGAAACGTATTTAGTTTATTGGAGAGTTCCTGACAGAATGTTATGAAAGATGACCATAGCTAGGGCGTACTAGTGCCAGGCAGTCTCTCACCTAGAGGCTGGAATGATTACAGCACAGGCAGCGAGTACCGAGTAGCACCACCCGCTATACACATGGCGCCATGAGACATGCATACCTCCTGGCGAGGCGTGCCGCTCTTTTCATGGGGTTAGCCCTCACTATACTCACTGCAGCTGACGTACCCGTCTCTTCTCCATATTTTACTTATGTCTCTCATAAAGGACGGTGTCTGTAACCACACTTTATTTTTAAACGTCTGACGTATGAACAATCACCCGTCTTAGGATTAATCAATGATTACTGAAAGATTCAAATTTTGGTGTGTTATAGGCTCTTAACTCACTAACGTTTTGTGACACTCGCGCCTTTCTTACCGCAACTGGTCAATGGGGTGCACGTGTATATGTATATGCTATCGAATATTTCTATCATCTGAGTGAGTGTATGCATAATATACGCCATCACCCACCCAATAAGCCATAGATAAGGGAGCTGTAAGAGTAAACAGTTTTAACGTCTCGTGTTACGCTCGAGTCAGAACGAAGCCTAACAGTGGAGACCATAGTGAATGTTATACAACATTCTTCATGAAGGTTATACACTCTCTACACTATTCACGAACAGATAAGAGCTGACCGGTGTAAAGACGCCCAGCCGCCTTCATCCCATTAGTGTCCTGACAAGCCATAACAAGTCTGATATGGTGCCCTATGCCCTCGACACCAATCCCTCAATTAAAAATCCCTACCACAGGCAGATTGAGGCAGTCTCTCAGAGGGCCTCACCAGCTCAACACCTTGGGCTTTCGTTCCACCTCCTGCGTCCGAGGATAGAAGAAGTCCTCTGTACTCCACCTTATTGAAATACAGTTTTATTTTGATAAAGGAAGATTTCCTTTATATCCCCGACCACGACTACCAGAACCAGCGGTTACATATGTACGTGTGTGCGCGAGCTCACTGACCAGACTAACCAGGGAGGGTGATGTCGTGACGGGTTGGACGTCGTTCAGTAGGAAATAACCAATTGCTCTCCAACGTTCACATAATGAGATTCTCAAAAGACTAAATAATCATGTGAAGGTCATGAATTATACAACACTCACCAAACACTAACTTATGCTGAAATGGGAGCGCTTGTGTGGGTCAGTGGTCGGAAGACAGTGTGGAAAGTATGATGGAATATACTATATTATTTTGTCCTCTCCTGAATGTTGTTGGTTATCAGGCTAAGATTTGCAAAATGTCAGCTGTATTTCTCGAGCTAAGGGGCAGTAAACATCGTTTCATAACCGTTTCAATCGCTGGTGATGCATTCCGAATCTTTGACTCAAGTGTCTCATATGATCCTGTGAAGTGAAGCTTGCCCGTGAGGGTATTGGATATGAGGGGTACCACTGCTTGTCAAAATATTACATTGTAAATTTGTTTCGCCGGATTTGTGTTTGTCAGGGACACATGATCGCAAGTACAGGTTGCTGAACTGTGAGGCAAAGGTGAACTTTTTTACATTTACTATGGGTGGTTTGGATAGGGAAATTTGTAACAGATAATTAGTTTCCGAACATGGTTACTGAGAATGAATTGTTTTGTTATACAAGTGTTGAATTTTTGTGGTCGTTAAGCAACCAGAAATTGCTTTCAGTGTAGTTCCTCGTTTTGTTACGTTTGTTTTTGAAAGGGTGGGTGACTAGGCATGTGAGGCATGAATTAGGGTGGAACAGGGAAAGTGCTTGTAGAGGACACTAAGTCATTTTTTTCTTTCTCCAAAGTTGGTGCCAATAAATACTCTTGGGGCATTTAGATTGTCTATATCCATTTGTTGGTGTTTGTGGTGTGTTGAATGAATATTACTTGTTTTAACGAAGTGATGAACAGAATGGTAGCACATACTGTAATTGCTATATCTACTTCCATGCCAGCAACACTACTACCAGGCTAGCAACTTTAAAACTGCCAGGCTAGTAACACTACTATCAGGCCAGCAACACTACTACCAGGAATAAAACATAAATCTCTAAGATCTTTACAGCTGAATATAAATCACAGAGCTGCTGTCCAGATCTTTTTCCATACGTGATGACAATTCATATCTTTGTTTACACATGGACAGTTAACTAAACAGCCGAGGGAATATTCTAGAAGTTTTCCATCCCCGTTGCTGTCATGCCAGTGATGGAATCTTCACGAGTCCTAATAGACCTTGTTAGGTGTTCATTCATGGAGAATACTTTATTTGTAATACCGTTGTTGGTGGTGGTAGGGCGAGGGTCGTGGCCAGGCCTGTCATCCATCGCGTGTCAACAACACCCGAGGACAGACATGTTACATCCAGACACTCACTGGATAGGACACCACTCTTGTTATCGTGAAGAACCGGACACCGGGAATGTCAAGGCCAAACACGGATGGAGAAAAGCGTGTCTATGTTGGTGTACGTGGAGTTGAGAGGGGCGTGGGTGTGGACCATAGGTTCGTGACAATGAGAGCCACACCTGGTGCACTGCTGGCAAGCCACACCCAACTTTTAACCACACTATATCACCTTTCTTTATCTAGGTCGTCGCCGCCACCTTGCCCTGCCTCCCTCCTACTGAACCCAAGTCACCTTGTCTCACACTGACTGGCATGGCCATCGGCATGCTTCTGGATGGACTTCCTCGTATTGATGTTGTTTTGCTCCTCTCTACCGTGACGATCCCGTCTCACCACTCATTCTCATGCACATTTATCATTACACCCGTTCAGATAAAAAAAAAAAAGGCCGTATTCGCTCACATCCATTCTCCACTTATCGTGGGCAATGCATCGAAACCACAATCCTCTGACCACAACCGGACCCCAAATACTTTTCTGTGGTTTACCCCGGCCGCTTCACATGCACTGGTTCAGTCCGTTGACAGTATGTCTCCCTCTGTATATCTCATTGTTCCAATTCACTCTCTTCTGTGCACGTCTTTCACCCTTCTGTATGTTCAGGCCTAGACCACTCATAATCTTTTTCACTCCATTCTTCCATCTCTAGTATGGTCTCCCGCTTCCCCTTTTTCCGTCCACTTCTGACACATACAGCTTTTTCTTCATCCTTTCCTCACTCATTCTCTCCATACGTCCAAACCATTTTACCACACTCTCTTCAACTTTCTCAACTAGGCTCTTTATATTACCACACCTGTCTTTAACCCTTTCATTACTTCCTCGATCAAGCCAGCTCACACCCCATATTGTCCTCAAACATTTCATTTCCAACACATCCACCCTCCTCCACATATCCTCATCTACAGCCAATGTCTCGCATCCATACAACATCGTTGGGAATACTATACATTCAAACATACCCATTTTCGCCCTCCCAGATAACGACCTTTCTTTCATCACATTTCCCAATGCTTCCAGAACCTTCGTCCTTTCATGCACTCTGAGACTCACTTCCGCTTCCATGGTTCCGTTTACTACCATTGCTAAGTATCTGAAACAGTTCACTTCCAAATATTCTCCTGTAAATTCACGCCCCAACTAACCTGTCCCTCTGCCTTGTTAAGCCTAATAACCTTGTTTTTCTTCACATTCATCAAGAAATATCAACTGACTCACTTCCCAGCCCCTCTTACGCCCTACAGACTGCATACTCACATTTACCTCCCTCACCACCTCATCCATAAACAAATTAAACAGCTATGGTGACATCACACACTTCTGCCGCATACCAGTCTCTCTCTCTCTCTCTCTCTCTCTCTCTCTCTCTCTCTCTCTCTCATTTATACCTAATCAATTCACTCCACCTTGTGTTCGCGTTTCACCATTTTGCATATTTAGTCCCCGAAGACCCACAATCCTTTTTAAGCACCATCCTTCCATCTCTAATTTGGATGATGTGGAAAAGAAATTCAATTGTAGTTTTCCTTGTGTGTCTGTGTATGTTAAATTCCTCAATCAGTTACACTAGTATTATGAATCATTACAGCAATTCTAACTACACTGAAATGCAATTATAATTATGTGTATCTTTTTTCTTGAATCTAAAAAAATGCAGATTAAACGATAAACAACTAGTGAAAAATATGGTTACAAACAGGAAAATTTAGTGTTACTTTTTGTAAGCCATTCTTTGATCAGTCTAAGACTCAAAACTTTAACTAATTCGCTAGTGACAAAAATCAGCTTGAAACATTCACGGCAGGACAGTAGTAATGGAGCAGTGGGCAGTGAGGCCGGACGTCCAGGCGAAGTGTCCCTTATCCAAAGGAAGCGTGACCGTTTTTCTTACCCTGAGGTCCGTCTGTTCTTTGGTAAGAATATGTCTAACAACTTTTGTCGCACTAACCTTCCTTTCGACGATACTATGTCTGTCTCTCATGAAAATAAAGCAACTTTTCGGTTGTCTTTTCTTAACCCCACCGTGGATGACTCTTATATTACGTCATCTCATGATGCCCACGTTACTAATTCTGTGCTCTTCCCTATAATCTGTTTTCGAATAGTCCGGAAACTCTCTTCTCTCTGGGCACAAACAAGACGTATGGACCAAACAGCATCCATCTTTGTGTCTGAATGGAGTAAGCTTCTTAGGTAGCGCCCGTGCTTACTCGTCTCTTTTGCTTGTACTTATGTTGTGTTGAAGGAATATCCTAACTTCCTTAAGGTTTAGTAAACTCCTTTGTTACATTTATATATACTCGCGACACTTGCCAGATGCTTCTGGTTTTAATGTACAGGGGTACCTAGTGAAAGCACTAGGATCCCGATTCCTCTATCAAGGAATAAAGTATTAAAACTGAAAAAAAAAACGAACAGATATAAAACTTAAACTTTCTGTTCTTTGAACTATGTATTGGTATAGCCTGTACCAGAGAAGGGTGACGGTATCACTACTTGGAAGTAATCGATTATCTTTTGTTGGAAGTCTTTTCAGACCCTACGTTGCGGAGGGTAGCCAAGAAGACTGTTTAGCATGGTGATCCAGCCAGAGGTCTTCCTTGTTTGGTGGTTCGGAATACCATGGTTATCCATCAAAGTCTGGTTGTCTGTGCAAGATGGAATTTCTCGTTAACTGTCACACGTAAGACGCCACAAAAAACGTAAAGAATATCATACATTAATATCTGGAAAATTTTTTCTCTCTACAAGTGTGGATAACAGCCCGGCGTGCCTGATCCGCTGGACTGTAGTTGTAATGACATTGTAACAATAGAGAAGCAGGAGCGAGGCTTGGTCGTAAGCAAAATTGCAGGGGTGGAATACACAATACTAACACAATATACATAAGACAGGTTTAGAAAAAAAAAAAATCCTTGTCTGCTTTAGAAATATATATTTCCAGTAGTGGCAATCTGTATCCTCGCTGGTTGGGAAAACCTTGACGTCATGAGGTGTATCTTGGGAGGCCAGGCGGGGCTGGTACAACACAGTGCAGGGCTGGGACATCCAGGGAAAACACCCAGCAGAGGCCCAACGATAGTCCTAATGACAACTGACATGCCTCGTAAGTCATCCTCACTACTGCCTAACGTTTAGAGAGGACGTGATAATGCTACTTTTGACTAGCTCATGATGACATACTCAACCCTGGTACTCCCTGTGTGGGGAATCCCTGTTGATTAGGTGGAGCGTCCTATTCGAAGCGAGAGCGTCTCACGCTATACCATTTCTAAAGTATATTCTAACATCGTGAGCAATCCCACCATTCCCTCGTATCTAGCCGAGCTTTAATAGTATCTTGCTCTAGAGAGTTATAAATACGTTACATACGGGTCAATTATCTCAAAATCTAATTGTTACTAGATTAAGTAATGTACTTAACAGTCAGTCATACTTGTTATGCTACTGGATCAGAGTAGCTGTTGAGGGTTATTGCAAACCGTGGATAATTCAGGTCTCTCTGCGATATCTTTGATGACGTTCTTCTGTTGTGAATGTGAGTATGAGTGTGTAAACTGTACTAGCATGTGTACATGTGTGAATGGGTTGTCTAGTCTATACTTTCATGAAAGCGCAGCTCTTTCATAAAGAGCCCGTACCTCTCCGATAAGAATCTGTACCTCTCCTGTACCTCCTTGGCATGTCTCTATTATTGTTAGCCTCAATATTTTTTTTTTTTTTGGTATGCTGCCAGTCTTGTAATGGAATGCTCTATGAAGCTCTGTATATTGCATAATGTGATGCCCTAATTTGCATCAGTCTATTGCCTTAACGCTGCTCCTCCGTTTCCCGACGAGGGATAACCTTGACCCTTAAGCCCACGAGTCACCCTCCACCCTCCTGTATTGTACCCACTGTTCGCTCTGAGCTGGGATGGCCTCCACCTGCCCCTGTCGTATGTGCTCTTCACCTACTCTCACAAAACTGATTTGTCTCTGTTTGTTTAGAAAAACAGATCTCTAAAAATAACTATTATTGTTATCATAATTATCAAAAGGGATGTCAAACTTCATGACTTAATTCTAAATGACTTGCAATGACGTTAGAAGTATAGTTACAATTGAAATTCCCTAAGAATGATTATGAATATGAAGTGATACAGCAAGCTGATGTATTTCTACTTAACATCGAAAAAAATTCAAATCTTTGATTGCTGTGTACAGTTAAGTGTAAAGTGAGGTTCCATAGTGTTCGAAGTCCTGCTCCTCGATGATTCACAGCAAAGCCCCAGCTGTGACTAGCGACACTTCCTAATTGATGCTAGAATTTGCCCGAGACACATTGAATATGACCTTAATGTCCCACACTTTTTTATGACTACCTATGAAAATATCTCAAGATCTTAACTTTTGGAGACAACTAAAGAACACACATGATTAAGGAAATCTTCAGGAACCCTCGTGCTTGCATACAGAAAAACACGCAAAGCACAGCTGGCGGGATGTACATGTGTGGAACACTGTACGATGGAAACAAAATTGTATTAGTTCAGCTGGTGGGGGCCGGATGGGTTTATCAAGAGGCTCATATGAAGTACTTTGTTTGCTCCATCCGGTGCACCAGTGGTGATAATTGGTGGCACCATACGCGTGTGGCACCCTTCGAGAGAGGCTCCAGGCGTGGGGACTCAAAGAGGGAGTCACCAGGCGTGGGCAGCACCAGACATGAAGTGTGTCGGAGTGGGCTGTGAGAATTACGTCACAGGAGCTTATGAAGGGGGCAACATGTTGCTCTGATTTGTGTCATACCTTCAAGGGATTTTCATCAAAGGTTAACTACAATGGCTGTCCACTGGAGACTACTTTCCTACAGTAAACAATAGCGTGTGAATTACTCGGTTATCAAATAATAAAAGCTACAAAAAAAAAGGGTACTCGGCTTGGCAGCGAGACGCAAGGTAATCGACTCCCAGAGATGATGGTACAGGAGTGTAATGAGGCTAGTAGCAACAGTTGGGACGACTGGCTGGGTGAGGGCAGTACTAGAGGACGGACCAGTGCCAGGGGCGGGAGGTGCCAACATCGTGTCTGTCCACAGACCCTGAACAAAGGGGTAAGGGATGAGGAAGGGTTGCTAAAAGAAAGAAGTACAGCTTCTCTTAGAAGAGGTCAAGATGATTTTCAACATTTCTGTAATGTGCTGAGAGAAGGTGGAGGCCCGTGTCACCGCTCACGTAAAGTCATAACAACTGGGAAGGTTACCTACCGTCTTGACGCAACTATCGAGCACGAATTCTTGGAAATGGTTGTTGACATGCAGGAAGAGAGCTTGATTTGTTTTTGTACAGTGATAAAATGAACAAATTATTGAAATATTTTTCTTTTATCGATTTCTTCTGCAAACGTATTTGTTATTGATCATTAAGTACTTTGAACTGCTTCACCAAACCTCTACATAGAGGATTTGTACTAAAGAAAAAAATGCTGAACAAGAAACTTGACATTATATATATATATATATATATATATATATATATATATATAT
>JAYMFT010251072.1:0-10903 GCA_038088735.1 Panulirus argus
CTCATAGAATTGAACTGTACAGCATATCTAAAATTATTAATCGTCTTTCTAATGTTCTCTAATTTTCTTAGTATTGTTCTACCATTAGGTGGGGGCTCAAACACCTGTTGTTCATAGTTATCCTTTTATTTCATTCAAGTTTTCGCCTTCACAGAGGCGTCATCAGGAATCTACAAAAAGAGAAACACACTGCGCTACGAAACTTGGATATGATATGAAAACGCAAACAAAAATACAGCCTAATGGGATTTGACCGGTGTAGACCCCGTTGCTCATGGATGTGAGACGAAGGGTATTCGATTACTTGTAATCGAAAAGTCATTTCCCTATTAGGGGCGATCATAGCCTAGCAGTTAGCGTTCACAACTACCACCCAAAAGGCCCTGGGTTCGAATCCTAGCTGTTGGAGGGTATTGTGTTCTACGAAAGCGCGCGTTCATACGCGCTATGTTAGTGTTCATATACCTCCGCGTTTGAACAGTAAGGTTCTGTAAAATTTCTAGCTGCTGGTAATGTGAGCTTGATGGGATTTGACCGGTGTAGACCCCGTTGCTCATGGATGTGAGATGATGGGTATTCGATTACTTGTAATCGAATAGTCATTTCCCTATTAGGGGCGATCACAGCCTAACCGTTATCGTTCCCGACTACCAAGCAAAAGGTCCTGAGTTCGAATCCTGGCTGTTGGATTGTATTGTGATATATATATATATATATATATATATAGTATCTTTAATGGTCACAATAGCTTTCAGTGATTCACTGCTCGTGTGCCCATGTAGCAATTTGTTTTTATTGCTTTTCTCTACTTGTAGTGTTCATTGCAAAAGCTTTTACTAAATAAAAACTCAACGTATTTTATATTTGTAATTAATACAAAAGTGTTCAGTAAAAGAGTGGTCACTTTCACTATTATTCACCATGCAAGTTTTAACTAATTCATTTCTTTTTTTAAATGGTAATCAATAAGATATCAATCAGGGTGTAGGCAGGTGTGGTCGACTCATATGAGCCAAACGAAGCACAGGTGTTCTGCATCATCCCACCAGATGGAACTTGAGAGTCTGGTGATTTATATCGCATATGGTTCATTCACACCGCGATACAGTGAGTTCAGCGGGAACTTAATATATTGTTTTAAAATTACTTACATATTGTAAACCATGTACACCTTGGAGGTCACAGTCTTCCAGCGGCTCAAAAAGCCACAAGAAATGATGTTTTGCAGGGGATGAATAACTATATACAGAGCTACCTTCAATAATGAGCTAAAAAAAAAAAAAGGACTGTTTAAGAAACCTTTCAAGCCCATCTTCCACTGAAAGATTGACTTCTGCTTTCTCCATAACTCTGCAGGTCATGTGAATACTTTTCGATCAACCCTCCTCACACCACATGTTGTTCTCAGACAATTTTTCCAACACATTCACACTCTCCTGTGCATTCTTATCTATAGCCTTTGCCTTTAAGATAGTGACCTCTCTTTCCACACATTCCTCATTGCTCCTGGGACCTTAGCTCTCTAATCCATCCTATGATTGGTTCCATGACATTTCCATTTCCATCAAGCTTCTCCATTCAAACTCACACTCTAGCTAACCTGTCTCTCTCCATTGCTAAACTAAATAACCTTATTCTTATTTACATTTACTCTCAACCTTCTCCTTTCATACACTCTCTCAAACTCAGAAACTATTTTCTGCAGTTTCTCATTTAAATCTGCCACCAGATCTGTGTCATCAGCAAACAGTAACTGACTCACCTCTCACGACATCCCCACTCCTGCATGACTGCAGACCCACCTTTTTCCCTAAAATACTCGCATTCACCTCCCTTACCACCCTATCCACACACAGACTGAACAGCCATGGTGATATAACACTCCCCTACTGCAGACTCACCTTCATCTGGAACTATTGACCCTCCCCTAAACCTAATTGCACACACGCCATACTCTCTTGATAAAATCTTTCATTGCTTTTAATAGCTTTCCTCCCACGCGATATATTCGTAACTCCTTTCACATATCATCTCTGTCATCCCTATTACATGCATCCACCAGATCCATGAATGCTACATACAAATCCCTCTGGTTTTCTAAGTATTTCTTTCACACAATTATCAAAGCAAACACCTGATCCACACATCCTCTACCACTCCTGAAACCACATCGTTCCTCCCTTGTCTGATGCTCTGTGAATACCACCACCTTGTCAATCTCCACTCTCCCATACAATTTACCAGGTACACTCAACAAACTTATACCTCTGTAAGTCGGACATTCACCTTTATTCCCCTTGCCTTATACAATGGCACTTTACAAGCATTCCGCCAATTCTCAAGCACCTCACCATGACCCATACATATACTGAAAACCTAACTAACCCATCAACAACGTAGTCACCCCCTTCCATCTCATTCAAGGCTTTCACCACCTCTTTTCTTTTCACCACACCATTTGCCTTGACTCTCAATTTGCATACCTCCCGACCTAAACACCCTTCATGTGCCATCCTATCATCAAACACAATCAACAACCCTTCAGTGTACTCACTCTACCTCCTCTTCGCCTCATTCTAACCTCCTTCACAGATATTCTCATTTGTTCTCTTGTTTTTCTCAAACTGGTAATCTCCTCCCAAAACATTTCCGTATTCTCCCTGAAGTCTGGGATACTCACTCGTTCCAACTCTCGGTTCCCCTTTTTGTCAACCCCTGCACCTTCTTCCCGACCTCTCGCCGGTTTCTCCTGTACATCTTTCAGTCACTTGCTCTTCTTCCCTGTAAGTAACGCCCAAACACCTTTATTTTTTTCCTTCACTTGCAACCTACCAAACAACCTACCTAAGACACAACCTAGCTGAAACACAACACTCCTTCGACATAACATATTGAGACACAACACACCTAGAGCACAACTCACCTAAGACATAACCCACTCGAAATACGATCAGCATAAAACATAACTCACCTGGGACAACCCGCCAAGGACACAACCAGTTTAAGAAATATCCCAGCTAAAAAAAAAAAAAATAATTTAAGACAAAACCAGCTATGACACAATCCACCAAAGTAAACTTATTTAAGACTCAACCCACCTTAAACAACACTCAAGAGACAACGCACTTGATACATCCCAGGAAAATTACAACCCGCCTAAACTCAACACTCCGCAGACACAACGCACCCAAGACACGACCCAATTTAAACACAACCCATCTAATACAACAATTATAACCGATAGAAAAGGGTGAACCAAGATAAAACGTACTTTAAACACACACCTCCTTAGAAACATCCCATCTACAACAACCTGTCTGAGATGTGAACAAATTCCATCTGTGGTAAAATTCACTCAAGTCCTGCCAACTACCGACACAACACCACCTTTTCAACCCCACTTATGAGACAACCCTGTAAAGATACAACTCACTTAAATTACAACCCACCTGAGACTCAATACAAAATCTTTAGAAACAGAGCCACTTGTACCACAACCCACCAGACACCTAACACACCTGAGACGCCGCCCACCAGTGACGCGACCCAACTCAGACTAAACACACCTGAGACCCTGCATGTCTAGAAGATACTACAAAGAAATTGATGAACAAATCGCAGGCAAGGCATAATACTCTCTAGTGAGAGCAAACCATCTTGGACACAACCTCCACAGACGTAACACACAAAAGTCACAACCCACCTGAAAAAACAGCCCATTTGAGACACAGCTGACCTTAGACATCGTGTACATGAAAGCAACCTGAGCCGTGAACCACTTAAGATGCTTTCCCTCTAGGACATGATAACCTGAAATACGCCACGCCTGAGACAAACCTGTATCAGACAATTCACAGACTCACAAGCTACTTATAGCCTGATGCACAATCCACCTCTGACACTTCTTAAGTGAAATACAACGCACTTGCAACACGAGAATAGCTAAAGAAATAAACTCATTCCACTTGACACATGATTCCATCTGAGACACGAGCAACTTGACCTGAACTCATTTAAACTGTCACACAGACTACCTGCGACCAACTCACTTCATCTGAAACATACACTAGATGCAAAGACTCATTCTACCTGATCATCATCTACATCAGAGAACCTACTTCAGGCACGACCCACCTGCAGCTCTGCCTTGGCGTCCTGGAACTGAGAACTTAGGCGGTCCAGCATTTCGACGTTCCTCTTCATGGTGTCCACGCGAATCTCCTTCATGATAAAATTGTCCCGGCCTCGTAGGTCCTCCAGCTCCTTGTGGTATACCTGCAGCCTAGGATAGTGTCGAGGGTTAGAATGGACAAAAGGGGAAATAAAGAAAAAGAATTCAATTGTGTATGTGTCCCTCTGTTTGTGATATGTCTGATAAAGCCGATTCTCTGAATAATGGTATAATGCAAAATCGGTAGTTAAAATCACAGTAATGCATCAGCACAAATATCCTACAAACTCAGCCGCAAAGTACTCACGTCTTCTCGAAGTTGGCGACACGAGCCTTGAGCGCTGTCTCCTTTAGGTCCCGCTTGTGTGAGAGACGTGCCTCCGCTAACCTGAAGTCCTCCTGGATTTTGTGAGGCCAGGAGTACATACGGTTGATGAGAGACACTTGGTCCTCTGGAACACGTCCGAACTGTGCCACACAGGCAGATAGAAGGAGGGTTAGTGTCGGAACCTCTGTCGGGGGATGTTTATGTCAAGGTCAAAGGTGAGTATGACACGTGACTATTGCTGTGCAGGTGGTACAGTATTATACAAAGAATATCACTTTTCGATGTAAGAAATAGCTAGATATTAAAGTGGTAATAGTCAGGAATAAAAGTCACAAAAGAATGGAAACTTCAGTGTTACTTCTCACCATGACCAGATAAGATTTATTTACTATATTGAAAGAAACGTTCCACAGCTATCATGTCAGTCAGCACATCTTGATTCATAAGCAAGATAGTGCAGAATGTAAGGATACAGGCTGCAAAGAAAAGACACCATATTATGAAAATCTTTGTATTCTCTTCTGCAATGCAGGTGTACCTGTGCTGCATGTTTTTCTTCAGTTAGATAACTACAGAACACGAATGACGGTGTGGAAGACTTAACTACAGAACTCGAATGACAGTGTGAAAGACTATACGTTTCATCACTCTGGACATAAAGTCGTGTGTGAACAAGATGAGAGACTGTAGGCACCTGATCTATCTGAGGTAAATGAAGAACAGAATGAAAGACTGAAGAGATATTGATAATTAAACATTACCGAAGTACACATTTGAAATCTTAAGGCAAATTTGTCAATATTCAAAGTGAAGACTCAAAATGAATGCTATGTCAAACTGTGGAGTGTGTTAACAATGTCCAGTTGGGTTGTAGAACCCAATATCATAGTGAATGTTCATGAGAGTAAAGATTGTATCAAGTACTAAGGGATGGTATCTTTTTTTCAATAAATCAAACAAAATCGCAGGTTTATATTATCATTACAGAACCCAAGGACCCTTTCCCAAGGATCTCCTGACACTTCAAGGCTATGCCAAGAATGAAGTGAGAAGTTCTACGACGGGATTGTACTTTGATGATGCAACTCTACGACGGGATTGTACTTTGATGATGCAACTCTACGACGGGATTGTACTTTGATGATGCAACAGCCCCACCGAAGGGAACGTTTCACTGGCCACGTAACCAGTCTTCCCCAACCAGCGAGACCTGAGGTTGCGGATCCCGAGTCCGCAAAATCAATTGACTACAGAAGTACATATCTGGAACGTGATCCAACCTGTATGAGTGGGGATTGCGGTAAAGACGACTGATAATACAAACTGGTCAGCAGTTGAATACTCAAAAACGGAATCACATTGTTGTACACTGTCTATACAGATACGCATGACAGTTTTTAGTGCGGCATTTACAGGGGACTACAGAAACTCAGGGGACCTCTGCATGAAAAAGGAAATTACGTTAACTCTCACAAACTATACTGATCCAGAGGATCTGGTTCTGTTCCCCGAGAGTATTAAAAGATGTACATCGTAATATCCTCCATCAGCAGTTAAACATTATTCCATTAAATCTTATGATTTGTTCAAAAAGATGTTTCAAAATCCAGTATTATAAACTGATTATCAGATGAGGATATGCACATGTGCCGTACACATATATTTCATTATGTAACGAGCCCAGTACCAATCATCAAATTTCATAGGGACATAAACCACATGGTTTACGGCGTCTTTTCTGAGTAGTTTAGATTCATATATTAGATCGCACGGAAAATATAATCATTATGTTTCTTACTATCATTATTATTATTATCATCATCATTATTACCGTTTTAATATATCATTTACCTATTTTCTTCCATATATGATCGCTATTTCCCGCGTTAGCGAGGTAGCACTGGGAACAGACTAAGAAAGGCCACATCTATGCTCACATCCATTCTATAGTTGTCATTGCATAATTGACCAAAATCACAGCTCTCTGTTGACAACCAAGCCCCACAAACCTTTCCATGGTTTACTACAGACATTTCACATTCCCTGGTTCAGTCCATTGACAGCATGTCGACCCCAGGATACCACATCGTTCCAATTCACTCTATCTAGTGCACGCCTTTCAACCTCCTGCATGTTCAGGACCCCATCACTCAAAATTTTTTTCAGTTCATCCTTTCATCTCCAATTTGGTCTCCCCGTTCTCCTTGTTCCCTCCACTTCTGACACATATATCCTCTTTGTCAACCTTTCCTCAACACCCATATCCTTAAACACCTCGAAAATCACAGCCTTCTCTTTGATCACCAGTATAGCTTCCGTAAGGCGAGATCCTTTGGTGATATTCTTTCCTCTCTTACTAATGTCTGGTCATCATCCCTAAAAGATTTTGGGGAGTCATGTGTAGTTGCCCTTGACATATCTAAAGTATTTGACAGGGTGTGGCATCGGGGTCTTATCTCTAAACTCCCCTTTTTTGGCCTTCCTCCCTCTGTGGTTGTTGATGGATCAACCTTCCCCCTTTTCTCCCTCAAGGTTCTGTCCTATCCCCTACAGTTCTTCTTTTTTCAACGATTTCCTCTCCTCCACAAATAATCCAATGCACTCATACGCTGATGACTCAGCGCTGCATTCATCCACATCCTTTAATTCTGCTCCCTCTTCTCTCATTCGATCTGCATCTCGTCTTGACACAACTTCCTCAATAAACACAGACTTGGACAGGAAATCTCAGTGGGGTACACAAAATCTTGTTAAGTTTAATGCCCCCAAAACCCAATTTCTACCCATCTCTCCACACAACTCTAGTCTCTTTTTATGACGATTCTGTAATTCTATCTCTTGACTCAGTGAACATCCTTGGTATTACTGTAACATTCACTATTCCTTAGAAACCCCATATTACAGAAATAGTTAAGTCTGCCTCTAAGAAACTGGATGTCCTGTTTAGATGTCAAACCTTCTTTTCTGAACAGTTGCTCCGTTTATACAGGGGACTGATTCGTCCTTGTATGGAGTACCTCTCTCACTTTTGGGGTGGTTCTAGCTCTGTATTCTTACTTGACTAAGCTGAATCGAAAGCTATCCGACTTATATAAACTGTCCCAGGTTAACTTCCAAACTTGACCTCCTTGCCCTACGCCGCAATGTTGGTTCACTCTCCCTCTTCTATAGGTATTACTTTGGCTTTTGCTCCCGAGAGCTGGCTGCATGTGTGCCTCCACCACTAGCTAGACCACGGAATACTCGGCAAGCTGCTGCGTCACATGATTATGGTGAGGCCATCGTCAACTCAAGAGTGGATCGTTTTGATACCTGCACGTCGAAGCTTTGGAACTCTCTACTTTCCCATGTTTTTCCCAGCAACCATCACCTGGCACATTTCAAAAGACAGGTCTTTCACTTTCTCTAAAATTCGTAAATACTTTCCCTTGTCTTTTCGTTTTCCGTTTCATAATTCTTTCTATATTTCAATTAAGGCCCAGCCTTGATGTGGACTTTTGTCCGTGATTAGAGCCAACGACATATAAAAGAAAACTTATTCTCTCTATATGTCCAAACCATTGCAGCACATCCTCTTCTGTTCCTTCAACTCACTCTTTTTATTACCACACTTCTCTTACCCTTTTATTACTTACTCGATCAAACCACCTTACACCACATACTGTTCTCAAACATTTCATTTCTAACACATCCACTCTCCTCCGCCTTATCTTTGGCCCATGCCTTTCAACTAAATAATATTCCTGGGACTACTAAACCTTCAAAAATACCAATTTTTGTCCTCCTAGATAACGTTCTCTTTTCCCATACATTCTTCAGCACTCCCAGAACGTTGACCCCCTAACCCAACTTATGAATCACTTCCGATTCCATGGTTCCATTTGCTGCCATGTCCACTCCCAGGTATCTAAAACATTTCACTTTCTCCAAGTTACCTGCATTCAAATTCACAACTCAGCCAACCCGTCCCTCAACCCTGCTAAACGTAATATCCTTGCTTTTATTTACATTCACTCTCATCCTCCTCCTTCCACACACTCCCAAACTCAGTCACCAAGTTCTGCAGTTTTTCGCTCTAATCAGCCACCAGTGCTGTATCATCAGCAAACAACAACTGACACACTTTCCAGGCCTTCTTATTCCCCACAAACTGCATACTCGCCACTTTCTCCGTTTTCCGCGTTAGCGAGGTGACGTCAGGAAAATCCGAAGAAATGGCCCCAATTCACTCACATCCATTCTCTAGCTGTTATGTGAAATGCACAGGAATCACAATACCCGTGTATACCCAGATACATACCCGCTTTGTCACCCTCTTCTCATTTCTCCATATATCCAACCACTTCAAAACAATCTCTCCAGCTCTCTCAACCAATCTGTTCTTATAACCATATTTCTCTCTTATCCGAGCATTACTTATTCGATCAATCTCTCACACCACATGCTGTCCTCGTACATTTTATATCCAACACATTCACCCTCTTGCGTACATTCCCACTGATATCCCATGCCTCGCATCCTTGCAAAACCGTCGGGACTGCCATACCTTCAAAAATGCAAATCTTTGCCTCCTTGATAGTTGATCTCTTGTGAGATCTGGCTGCTTGTGTGCCCCCACTATTAGCTAGATCACGCGATATACGGCAGACCATTGCGTCACATGATTACTATGTGGCCGTTGGCAACACAAGTGTGGGCAGTTTTGATAACTTTCTCTCCCTAGACCTTTCAGGACCTTCGCCCCCTTACCTACCCTATGACTCACTTCAGCTTCCATTGTTCCATTCGCTAACATGTCTACACTCAGGTATCTAAAACATTTTACTTCCTGTAACTTTTCGGTATTCAAATTCACACCCTATCTAACGAGCCTCTAAGCTGCAAAGGGAGAAATAGACGTTTTTCACGCGAAACGTTACTGACAATCTTTATGATCTGGAGCAATAGTTCACCCGGCACTTCCCTGACCTTGAAGAGAAGTAACAGGCATCAGCGTGAGATTCATTCTCACTTGAGCCTTAGTCAGTTCCAGGCCCAGTGCAGGACAAATTTTTGAAGATAAGAAATTACTCAGGAACAGAGGAACTCTTGTAGTGTTTCGTGGAAGAATTCTCGGTCCAAGTCAGCGACACATATTCTAGAGTTGGAAAATTCGCCTAGCAAACTCTCTTTCCTTTCAGCTCCACTTACATAAAGGTCTCAATATCCTACACTTTTGCAAGTTAAGGAAAGGTAAGGAATTGTTTGGAAGCTAAAGTCGATATACGCTGTGCGCTCCTCATGACGAACCCTCGAATTGATGGGCTTACAGGAAAGAAGCAGGAACGAGTATCTCAATATACTTCTATCATATCATTCTCTCTGATAGCTTTATGTGATTGCTAGATATCTCTGGCTTCATTTGGTGTGCATATACATTCACTTGGTTACGGTGTTTACTTATCATTTCACTTGATTTCCTTTTTGCTTTTTTTCCAATTACTTTTCCAGTGCGGTTTTACTAGATTTAAGGTTTTTTGTTAAAGCAATGGGTTAATTGACTTTAATAAAGGCAGTTTGTGTGTTAAGTCAAATGTAATCATGATCCCAACATAGATAAGCGATAGTTTGCCCATGAGTTCTTTAAATCAGCTGTTTTGAGTCATCATCTCAAAAATGTTGGATACCATTGATCTATGAGGATATCTTGAATGCATTCACTCCTACCGATTCAGGTAATCAGCGCTCGCTCGTCACGGCTGATTCATTATTTAAAAGGAACTCAATCCCGTACCAGATGAATACGTACGTCGATTAGATACCTTTGATTTTCAAAAATCACATAGCTTGCCGACACACAACTCTAGAGGTTATTCTCACATATAATGAATTACAATTCAACTCTTACTGCTCTGCTAAACTTTGCATGGATCATAAGTGCGAAACACTGGCACATGACCGATCGACTGACGTCTTTCCACATTTCATCATAAAGGGGAAGACAAACGTATGCCATACGAGTTACTCCTTTCCCCGCCACACACATCTAAAATTTCAATGACATTATCAGCACCCAACCCTCTCAGGCTTATTGTAACTATCGTGAAACTCGAAGACTTTTACAGAACACGAACTGTCAGATATTCCCTCATCAACCAACAAAAAGGTACGCCCAATACCTGTCCAAAGAAGGAAAACTGTGTATGGATTCCCGTGGTGCAGCAGTTAGCGTTCCTGACCGTCATGCATTCACGGGCCGCCCAGGGTCGAGTGCATAGGTTGTTATACTTGATCGCTGTTTCCAGCTTCAGCGAGGTAGCGCCAGGAAACAACCGAAGAAAAACCCATCCACTCATATACACACATGTATACATACATGCATATATATATATATATATATATATATATATATATATATATAAATA
>JAYMFT010251083.1:0-10903 GCA_038088735.1 Panulirus argus
AGAGCCAGATACGTTAAATTAGTCAGTAGAGGTAAGCCTTGTTTACAAGCAGGTTAAAATACCATGTTGCGGTACTGGCCAGATACACACACACACACACACACACAGATATACACACTTTAGGTGAGAAGATTACCCTTACAGGACGGCGCATCTGCTGTGGAAGTACGTGCCAAGGGAGCTGCCCTATGAGGAGCCCCCTTTGGTGATTACCTGAGCCATGACCAAGCGGAGATCAGACACGAACCAGACGGATTTCTGTTGCGTCTTGTGAGAAACGGATGAAAAGGCGTGTTCCTTTTTCCCTACCAACAGATTAGACAGAGTCAGCAGGCAGAAGTCACTGTTGCCGCTTGGGAATACGATCCCTCGCCGTCTAAAGCAAGTCGATCCGTCTCTCTCGTTCGGGAGATAAGAATGAACACGTTGCCCGGCCGGATCTATCGTCGTTCGATGTGAAGTCCTGAGCTTATTCCTATCATTTATTCACAGATCCTGACCACGGCCAGTGACAGACAACACACGACCCCCGCGGCTGTTGTAAGCATGCACGGTGGGATTGCTCCGGCGTTGGCCCTGCATGTTGAAGATGTACTGCTTGGTGCCCAACTATTAATTTAGCCGCGCGCTCACTGTACCCACGACATAAGTAATGTATATGATCTCCGAAGTCATTGAGGGCTAAGTGGCTCTCAGGGGCTGTATAGCCAGCAGGCGGTCATTGCCTGGTTTCGTCTTTCACTCAGAACGAATTTGTCAGCCGCGTGGACCGCTCAATATCCTACCCTCGCTCGCAGAGAATCCTGTGGATGTACGTACCTTCGTATGTGTGGACGTGCTTACCTTTGGATGTGCTCATGGATTCTGCTACAGGAGGCTTAGTTGCTCGTATACACTACGTTCTTCATACACGCTACCACGGGATGAAACGTTCATACACTCTGCTGCAGCATAGAACGTTGTTCATACTCGCTACTGTAGGATATGACGTTGCTCATGCATACTGCTGCGGGAGGTAACGTTGTTCGCACATACTACTGTAGGAGGTAACGATGTACACATACAGTACTGCAGGAGGTAACGACCTTTATTTTTATGTATCATTAACGTCTCCCTCCCGGGCGTTGTTTACGTCTTTAGTAAGGAGGTGTGTGCAAGACATCCTAGTGTCGGGCAGTATTAAATTGAGCTCATGTGTTTATGATCCGGGAGCTTTTAGTAATCAAATTGTTTCGATTTATGTTGATGTGTCCCTCTACGACCACACGGACAGACTTGGTGCGTTGGCCTTGAGATATATTATTACCTGTTGACGAGTCTTGTTTTTTAAGTCATTCACAGTCTCACACACCACCTCTGACAAGAGAGAGTGAAGAAGGATTATTGAGTATGCCGATGGAACAGTACGGACTAATTAAGGAAGGGATGCGGCTGCCGTGGAAGTAGATTTACTCACGAGTCCAGTCCCACATCTTATCTTAAGCCTTCGTCCTACCCCACATATTATCTCTAGCAACCCTCCAGCCCTTATGTCGTATCTCTCGTCTTCGATTCATGGATGGCATCTTCGTTTTTATGCATGCTGTCTGCATGGCCACCTAACTACCTGTAAACGCTATAGAACACATCATTCTTCGCATCCTGACCAGGTTGGTTAGACTCTGCGTGATTCAGTTAGTCATATGCAACGTCCCTTGCAGTCTGTGGTGTCTGTGTCCATATTACATTCTAATGGTTAATCTCTTTTCATAGAAAGACCCTCTTGGCCACAGAACAGTTTCGCCTTAGTGGTGTTGCGATTGAAAAGTGTGTGTAAAGTAAGAGAGCAGATGTAGTGCAGGACTTTTGATACATGGCATCTGTTCACTTTATTATTTGTAAAGTGTACTTTTTAGCGGCTCGTCCCAACATCATCAGTGCACTTTTCATATTTTTTTTTATCTTGTTTGCTTAATTTCTTTTTACTTGGGATAAAGGTTCCTGGGTGAGATGATTTAGCTCATATGCACGTTATCTTATTTATGATAACTGGAACATGACGAGTGCTACTTGTAAATGATAACCCCTAGATATAAGGCAAGACTTATGTAGACCTATGCATTACATTCATTCGTGATAAGTTAGCACTCTGTGTGTAACTTGATCCCTTGTATACGATACAACTGCCCGGGTGAGAGTACTGACCCATCCGCTGCTGCCGCTGAGCTCTGGAAAATGACTTAATTCCGATAATGCGATGGCAGCGGCAGAGTATCACGGCTTAACCACATGATTACTGTGGTATTAACCCTTGAAAACGATTAATCTGCCCCGTTATGTACGATAAACGGTCTCGACAGCCCTGATGTGTTTTGATAAACAATGATATCCCAATAAACACCAAAAGAAAGGCAATCACAAATAACTTTTTTTTTCTTTATGTAAATGAGAATGTGCAGAAACCACCCAGATTTTTACGAGTGATCTGTGATATGATTGGCTAATTGGGAGTGACATGCAAGCCATTGGGGGAGGGAACGCGAACCATGGAGATTTACATAGCCATTTTCAAGCGATTGGGTATTGGGTAGCGAAAGCCGGGAGGAATTATTAGTTTGGCCTCTCTTCACGTCAGGAGATGTCGAAAAACGTGAGGTGGATTGCAGCACGTGTTTGATATCGTATCCACGGCACATAAACCGCCCATCAGCTGTGGCAGTGAGGGACTCTTCCAGGCAAACAGATACTGAGGATTTCCAGTATTCATTGATGACGAGAGGAAGCAAGTATGGTAATAGTTGTTACAGTTTAGTCCTCTTGCGACTTCAGCAGTACGTCCATGTGCTCAATGTATCGTAATTACGTTTCGTGAAGTGTGTGTGTGGCTGTGTCGCCGTTTAAAGAACGGCCTTCCCAAATATATTTCGCTTCGCGATTACTTAAAAGCGGAGGTATACTGAACTACCACACGCAGATGATCAGTTTTGGAGCTTCTTGCCTTCCGGGTAGTTGTTGTGCACTGCCTTTTGACTACGATGCCTTTTGACAACCATATTTTTTTGAGGTATGTGTTGCTGAGGCGTCCTGCTGCTAGGCTTGGGGTTACAGGCCGCTACGTCCTCTTGGACGAGGCAAGGTCCTCGGGTATCTTGAGTGCAGGCAACTGCTATCCACAGGCTGCAGGGGACGTGGGATACCTGCCGGGTCCTTTATCTGACATCAGCTTGCAGTTAAGAAGCGTTCAAAAATGTGTTGTTGAGTATGTGGACGTTAAACGGCTTAACTCTGTATCAGGAGTACAAAGGAATTGAAACAGTACCAGGCCTTTAGGTCCTTTCCAGGCTGTTTATAATGGTGGCAGATATGCGAGACTCGTAGATCATTGTGGTAAGAGAAGGAAGATGTACATTTACTACCTACACCATGGAAATCCGATTCCCTCATGGTAGCATTAGACTTTACACGCATTTACTTTATGGTGTTACAAAGAAAAGCAAACAAGTAAGTGAACCGTAACAGGACTTGGTCTGAATGTTTTCTCGTGGCAAAGGACAGCCAGATGAGGAGAGCCTTGAAGCGAGGTGAGGAGAGGATTGAGAAATAGTCAAGATTTCGTGATGGAGAGAGGGGTTAGTTGCGTTCTTGGATGAAGGAGAGAAATGGGGTGAGTTATCTTCTAATATGAAGGAGAGAAGGGGTAATTGTGGTCTAATGTGAAGGAGAGAGGAGGGTAGCTGTGTTCTAGGTTGAAGGAGAAAAGGAGAAGTAAATGTTGTGTTTGAAAATGTGAGGCGCCTTGTGGTATCAGAGGGCACGGGGCGAGGAGGCGGAGGGGCACGTGATCACTAGGGCAGCGGGTCAACCCACAGCAGGTTTTCCTGCTTGTGTACGACGAGTCTTACGAACCAGTCAGGATGACCGTCAGTTTTTCTTCAAGGGCAAGAGGTGGATGAAGTACTTTCCAGCGGGCTCGTTTGGAATTATGAATAAGATAAAGACTTCGCTGGCATTTAGAAAGTTTCTGAATGGGGCACGGATAATAAACTCTTGCTGTGTGTAAGTCCTCTGCATTTTGGTAAACAGTTTGTGGAATATTTCGTGGAGTGCATTAGTGAGCCGTGAGGGGATTTCTTTTTCTTTTTCTTTAAGACGTATCCCGTTTTTGTGAGGGATTCGAGTGAATGTCGACCAGTGATCCCCCCCCCATTCGGGAAAGTCTCGCCCGGCATTCCCGAGGAGAGGAATGCTAAAGGTTCACCAAGCGGTAGCTACTGGATTCGAGGTTTCCTTCGGACGCGTTGGACGAAGAGCCCGGCGCGCCCTTGGTAGTTCGATGGTGGTGAGGTGGATACAGTCCTGTGTTCTTGGGTTTTTCTTTATGTTGCTCTACGCATGCACGGTCCTGCCCCTTAATTAGGTCTGATCGTGGATTTTAATTAATTACCGGTTCTCCCATGTGTTTTATCGGTCTACACGTGAACTGCATTCCTCTAGATTCCTTCATGGCCCTTCTTCCCGCACACCCGCCCAGCTCTGGGCCCCCCAGTCGAGGATCAAGTTTGGCATTTCTTGCTGCTGCCTCCGCTAGAGTGACCTGAAGACGAGAAAAAAGATGAAGAAGAAGAAAAGGTAAATGTCGCGGATGTGGTACACGTGATGCGCAAGATTGGAAATACGTGTCTAATTATCCCGTGTCTTGTGGCCGCGAGGCTGCCAGCGCACCTTGAAGAATTAATCGGACTTGTCGTTAAAAAAGTTGCCGTGCCCCTGCAGCTTTAATGCCCCCGATCAGTGACATTTAAAACTTTAGTTTAAAAATACCGCGTGCGTCGCCTGTAAAAAGTTCGCCCGTTGACAGGTCGGCATTTCCGCGTGCGGCGTCGCCTCCTCCTCCTCCTCCCTCCCCCTGTGTGACGATATTGTTTCGAGGGATGGTCTTGGGTAGGGCGGGCAGCCGTGCCTTAGGGTGACGCCCACACTTGCTGTGTGTGTGTGTGTGTGTGTGTCACGGGTAGGTGCTGAATGAGTGGTGGTCATGCGTGTTACGGTGGCGTGCGTTGCCGGGCTGCATAACGCCACGATCGCATGATGAGGTCACAGGTCATGCAGCGTATTTTTGGGGGTGGGTTAGTGTATCATGGGCGTCACTGCATCACGTGAATTGAAACTGATGGATGACTGCACTATATATATATATGTGTGTGTGTTGGTGTGTGTGAGCAAGTTTTCATTTTCTCATTTTTCATTTTACGAGACGATTTTTGGTAGTAAGGTTATGACGGCTGATGAGTTCCGTCAGTTCGATTGCTGCTGTTAACGCCAGAGATAACGACTGGTTGGTTATTCAGGCTCGGGAAGCCCGTCGTCCTTTGGTCAGGCTTGATCCCTTCTCTAGCCATTCAGAAAGCTGTGATGTAATTTGTATACTGCGATGTGTATGCTGATTTGTATACGTGATTTGCACACTGTATTTCCATCTTTGTTTTTTTTATGCTGATACGTGGCACACCATACCCTGGTTAGGAATATATATATATATATATATATATATATATATATATATATATATATATATATATATGACAGTAAATTCCATGACAAGAGCTATCTGATAAATGTCTTGTCGTGCGTTTTCTACTATACGTCTATCCAGAGCTCATTTTCTTTTATTTACATTGAATCTGATGAATACTCAGATTTATTCATGTTACGTTGTATCGACAGCGTAGTTTATGTATGTGTAGGATAAGCAGTGTTTGTTCAGAGTACCCCTGTCGACATAATTCAGTAAGATACATCTAAAGGTAAAAATTGAATGGACAGTATATATATATATATATATATATATATATATATATATATATATTCTCTACCTATTCTGTTACAGTCTTGAAAAAGTCTTAAGTGTTGAATGTCACGAAGTAGGGTTGACTTGTTCCCTTTAAAAGGATCCGATCGTGTGAAGGTTAAGATCTTTGGGTTAGATTTATCTCTGTTTGTGGTGAGGGAGATGATTGGAGAGTTTTTGTCGTAGTTGTTTTTGAGGGAGATGATGGGGGAGTTTTCTTTGTGGTTGTTGGTGAGAGAGATTGTGGGGAGTCTTTTTTGTAGTGGGGTTTAGGGAGAAACTGGAGAAGGTAGGTTGGAGTTGGGAAAAACTTAAAGAAAAAAAAAACGTGTGAATCCCAGGAGGGGAAGGGAGCTCTTGGAGGAAGTGTGAGGGGGAATTTGTAGGAGGATTGTGTTGGAGGATGTAAGTAGGAAAAGATGTAGCGGAAGCTGAGTGTGAGACGGTGCTCGGAATATGTGTTGGAGGTCATGTGTAGAGATGTCAACACAAGGCTTGAGATGCGGTTGGTGTTGGAGATTCTCGGGAATCGTGTTGGGGAGTCTCAATTCGGGGAAGATGTTGGCGAACCTGGCGTTGCAGGAGATGCTTGGAGAAATTAAGTGATGTCGGCAATCAAAGGAGGGAGAAGGGCTCTTGGAGCATTTTAGCTGGGGAAAAGGTGTTGGAGAAAGTGGGTATGGGAGTGCAATTCGGTAAGCGAAAAGGTGATGAAGAAAGTGATTGTTGGAGGGTCTGTGGGAGCTCGAGTTAGGCAGAGTGATGAAGAATCTCTGACGGGAAAAGTTCTCGGTCGACTGGTGAAAAGGAAGAAATTCTCGAGGTGCAGCAGTTAAGTGTTATGAATAAAGTGGTTAAGTGTTGAGGGAGCGGGAACGTAGAAGTTGTCGCACGTTGGAGGGGAAGGGAGTATGTCGTAATGTTATGCGAGGAACTAGAATGTTGAGTATTGTGGACTAAGACTTATTATTGTGTCTGCGTTGAGAATTTGCATTGTGGGCGGCGCCGTGGAAGATTTGGAGGCGTTCAAGAAAGTTCTTATAATCAGAAGTCATATGATGGGGGGGGGGGTTTCAATAGTGATTATGCCTGGTTCTTGCAGGTGTTTTAGGTTCTGTTGGGTTTCAGATGATTCTCAACGGCTTCTCTCGATATTCAGTGGGTTCTCTTGCTTTCTGTTGGGATTTGGTGCAGTTTTTTTTTTTTTCGGGTTTGTTGGGTGACTTGCTGGTCCCAATAGGTTCTTAGGCAGGCCTGGCGTGTTTTGGAGTGCTCCAGCGGATTCCAGGTTGGCTCTAGTTTCTCTTGAAGGGCCCTGGTATATCTTAGAGGGACCGAACGTATCCAGGGGGGCCCAGATGTTTCTTGGAGGATCCTAGTGGGTCCAGTAGGGTGCCAGCGTTCTCAGGAGGATCCCAGCGGGTTCGGAAGGGCCCCGTTGGGCCCAGGATGGTCCTGGTGTGTTTTAGTGGGCTCCAGTTAGTCTAATAGGGCCTAGGTGTGTCTTGGAGGACCCCAGCGGGTCCAGAAGGGCCCTGGTATGCTTTAGAGTGCCGTAGCGGGTCCATTAGGATCCTGGTGTGTTTCGGAGGGCCCTAGCGGATCCAGAAGGGCCCTGGTATTTTTTAAAGGGACCCAGTGGGTCTAGGAGGACCCTGTGCTTCTTCCAGAGCTCCGGCGGGTACAGAAGGACCCTCGTGGGTCAGTATAAGCCCCAGCGGATTAAAGAGGGTTCAGGCTAATCCCAGCGGGTGTGGGTGAGTACTGGCTGGTCGTGGTGGTTGCTGTGGGTCTCGATGGACCCTGCTGGTCTTCGGTAGGTCCCGATGGTCTTCTAGCCCAGGCGGGTTTCTTGCGTGTCCCGGGGGTTGGTCCCAGCGTGTCCCAGTGAGTCCTGGTGAGGCTGGGTGTCCCGGGTAGTCTTGACGTGTCCCAGTGAGTCGGGTCCTGATTAGTCCTGGTGTGTCCCGGGGGTGGTCTTCAGCGTGTCCCGGTGTGTCTTGGTGGGTCTGGGCGAGATGGGTAAGGGAAGGCGAGCCACCGCAGGTGAACCGCAGATTAGCTTACCGTTCAGGCCCTCCCACCCCCATCAACACCTCCCTCTCTTCACTCTCCCTTCCTCACTCCCTCTCTCCCATGCCTCTAAGTATCTCCACCCTCCTCCTCCTCCTCCTCCTCCTCCTGCACCCACATCTTTTCCCTCTCTCCTTCGTCTGTTCTCTCCTTCCTTTGTTCTGCTGCACCCTGTTATCTCTCACTTCCCATTTCTCCTCCTCCTCTGTTCCTCTCTTTCTGTCCTCTTTCTTCCTCATTGTTCTTTCCCATCTCTTCCACCCTTTCCCCTAATCCTCGTTAGCTCTTCCTCAATCGCCTTTCCCAGGACCCACTGCTCCTTCTACATTCCTCTTCTTTCATCGTCTCTACACTCCTCTGTCTCTCATGCTTTTACCCCCCTCCCCCCCTTTCTGCCATCCACTCCTCCTCTACCACCAGTCTTCTCAACCTCTCCCCTCCACCACCCCCACCCCTGCCACTACCTGCCTACATCCCCTCCCCCCTCCCCCAACTGGACCCCGTCACCCCAGCCACCCACCGTGATTTTTCCCAGAACAAGCAGACGACTCGCTTCGATGTCAAAGTATCTTCAGTCACTCGACCGTCTTCCAGTTTCACTGTGTCTCCTCTTAGGTTAGACCAGGTGACTGTCTTCATATTAGTGATGGAAAGGGTTTTGGTTCATTCTCATTTTGATCGCTTAACTTTTTGCTAAGAACATTTGGATTATTGTGTGATGATGATACCGCTGCCGCCCAGCGCCACGGGGAGCGGTATCCAGAAGTGAGCCTGGGCAAACGTAGGGAGACGCGAGGAGGTGTGTGTCGAGCCTGTGTGAGGGTGAGGTGAGGTTAGGCTACGTTTAGTGGGGGAGAGAGTTATTGAAATGATGGCCCGGTCCGGTCCGGTCCGGTCCGGTGCGGGTGGGTGGGTGGGTGGTTGGGTGGGTTGATTTGGGGTTTGGCGCCCGTGATATCCTTCCTACCCCCCCACCTCTCTCTCTCCCTCCCCCCTCCCACCCTCCTTCCTTTGCGAGGAGGAAGGTAGTAGGTGGGGAGATGGGGGTACAACAACGTACCCGACCAGCCGTGGGGGCTACACGTCCCCTTCCTCCCTCACACACACACACACACACACACACACACACACACCACACCACACCCCTCCCCCTACAGATGCCAACCCCCTCCCCCCACCTTTTCTCTCTCCTTCCCTTTCATCAGCTTCATATGTTTTCACTCACCCTGCTTTGGTAAAAGAGCAATGAATTGCGATACAAGTCCTGTATTTGAAAGCTATAATATTAAGCATGTGAAAAGAGAGAGGGAGATAGAATGAGATAGATAGATAGATAGATAGAGAGATAGAGAGATAAAGAAAAGAGAGATAAAAAGGCTAATGAAATGAACGAAGCAAAGACTAAGCCAGCCCTGGTCATCAGGCTTCTACCAGCGAAACCAGTTTTACAAAGGTTTAGCGCATTTTACAAGCTAGAGTTACTCTCCTCTCTTGACGGCTTATAGTACTCTCCCTCCCTGCCCTCCCGTCTCCCAGGCACAATGCCATATTGTTAACATGTTAATTAATGTTGCAGACAGGTGGTCGGGGCCGGGATTAGCTGGAGAGGTAGTTTTCTCTCGTGCCTTTCCTTTGGGCATTTGTTAGAAGTAGTATGTCCATGTTAATGTCGGGTATTAATTACTCCTCGGCCGGGCTCTCTCTCTCTCTCTCTCTCTCTCTCTCTCTCTCTCTCCCTCCCCGCCTTGGCTGGTCATTACTACTCTTGCCTCATCCTTTCTTATTCCTTACTGGAGTTCTGATTCTTCCCTCCTCGACCTGTCACTCTTCCCTCGTCGACCTGTCTGTCTTTTTCATCCGGCCCGACCAACTTCCCCTGTTTTTGTATGTCGACCTCTTTCCTCTTGCCTCGACCTCTCATATCCCCCCCCCCCTTCCCCCTCTCGTCATCTTCACTCCGGCTGAACATTGCCACCCTCCCTTTCTCCCTTGACTTGTCCCTTTTCCTTCCACTTTCTTCGTCCTCCTCCCTTAGACTCTCGCCCTTCCGCGTCCCAGCCTCTCACGTCTCCTCTTCCAGCACCGCCGTGTCTTCTCTCGCAGCCTCTCAACGTCTTCTGTCCCAGCCGTATACCTTTCTCTCTCTCCCAGCCTCTCCTGCCTACTGTCCCGGCCTCTTCCGTCCTTCGTCCCGGGCTCCCGTGCGCGTCACATGTTTGCTGTGTGTCCCGTGGATGCCGTACCTCAACCATCTGTCATCTGTTCCAACCTCTCCTGTCTAGTGCGGCGACCTCTCCCGCCCTCTGTCCAGGTCAGACCCTCCTGTCCCGACGTCTCTCTCTCTCTCTCCACCTTTCTCGACCACTCACCCTGAGTTCCGAATCGACTTGCGTATTCGGAGGAATTCCTTGATACGGAAAAAGAAGCCAGAGTTAAATGATTACTTATCATTCACCGCCGTTAATGTGGTCAAGTCCCTCCCGTCCACACCAGCAGAGACAGCTGTAAGCCCACGGCCAGAATTCTATACCAGTTTTAGTGTAATTTATGAAGTTTGTGATTGCGATTCTACCCGAGTTTTATGTCATGTCATGTGATAGTACATTGTCACTGGCATTTTGGGTTCTCAGAGTATTTGTTTACAGATATTAGTCACAGGAAGAGGGCTTCCACATTCACCAGCGATCGTTTTACGGCTGCCGTGATACCGTGGGAGACCCGCCCAAGGTTCGTCTGGTCAGCACATTGAGACATGTTTACGTGCGCAACACCGTCGTCGGTATCTGGATAGCCTCTAAACGTTGGCGAGGTGAGTGTCAGCCTAGTTTCCCTTCGTCTCTATGTGGGCGTTGGGGGATTATATGTCATCCCCGACTGTGAAAATTCCTAGATTAAAGGGAGGTAAACGACTGTATCGTCAGTATGATTAATCTTATATATATATATATATATATATATATATATATATATATATATATATATATATATATATATATATGGGTG
>JAYMFT010251094.1:0-10903 GCA_038088735.1 Panulirus argus
CTATTATTATTATTATTATTATTATCATTATTATTATTATTATTATTATTATTATTATTATTGTTATACTTGATCGCTGTTTCCTGCGTCAGAGAAGTAGCGCCAGGAAACACGAAGAAATACTCATTCACTCATATACACACATATATATACATACACACACATATATGCATAGTACACACATATACATACGAACGTATACATATATACATACATATACATACACATACATATACACATATACACATGTATATATTCATACTTGTTCGTTTCCATCCATTCCTGGCGCCATCCCGCCCCACAGGAAACAGCATCGCCACCCCCTGCGTCAGCGAGGTAGCGCCAGGAGACAGACGAAAAGGCCACGTTCGCTCACACTCAGTCTCTAGCTGTCATGTGTAATGCACTGAAACCACAACCCCCTATCCACATCCAGGCCCAACAGACCTTTCCATGGTTTACCCCAGACATATATACACATAACCAATTTTTGATGAAATGCCTAAGATCATACCCACATACCCTACATAGGAAATGTACCCTATATGTAAGCATAATCTAGTTTCTATTCGTCATAGTTATTGAATTACCTCTCATCCTCTTGAAGCAAAGAAAAATATAATTTAATATCTGGTACACGTTCTAAATATGTAAGGTCACTACTCCCCATTCACTACTACTACTACTACTACACGTTGTTGCAGATAATCATTTCTCAGTAGTCCTTGATGCTGCATTCTATTTTTTCTTAAATTCATTTGGAGCTTACTTATTAATTATGATTATCACTGACAAATCTTACAAGTAAATATAGAATGTCTTTCTTGGTAATTACTAACATAAGATACAATGTAACCAGAGACTCGTCCTTAAAAGTAACACTTTACAGAAACACATATGCCTGTTGGGTGACATTACCTTGTACGAAGGTTCCTCTCTTGAGCTTCGTGTTTGGTGTGAGTGTCTTGCGAAGATAAACAGCGAAGTAAATGATGTGCTTGGTATTACGGAGAACAGGATGGTGGAGGAAGGACTCCATTTTCGGCCTTCCACCCACTATTAGAACGCTTGTTTCTGGCCATATCCTTAGTTTAGACGACTCGAAAAACCTGTGTGATGAATAACGATTGTCGAATAAACTGATACTATACACCCCAGTTCACTCCCTCTTGGTACACAGAGCAATTTCATGCGTGAAAATATTTTAGCACGACTCCCAAGTTTGCAAAATCAAATTAGAATTTTATTTGTTTCATATTTTCAACACATGACATCACTGGTGTTTTTAAATCTTTTTTTTTTTTTTTGATATGATATCTCAGTTTTCTATCACAAACGCTAAAGCCCACAACGCGAATAGTTGATTTTGTTCTGATTCTGGTAATTCCTTAATTCATGGAAAAAGTAGAAAAAGAAAAGACAGGGAAAGCATTTACGATTAACCTAAAAATGATTTTGGTTGGAATTGTTGGGATGTATATATCAATGCAATCATGCATTATAAAAGAGAGTATCTTATAAATTCTTACCAGTGCATCCATCGCTAGTACACTGAAAGTTACAATATTCTTTACCCCCGAAAACGGCGTATGCTATTCAAGAGCCTTTGGAGACTAAATGGCTGATATCATAACCACGTTAGGTTAACTGAAATTAAGCCAGGCATTAAAACTCTACTGCCCAATCAGTGGTCAGGTTTTAAGTTTTTATTATTTTCCCTTCTTTATAGAATATTCTGTCAGCGGGGTTTGTAATAACAACTAGAGGTTCAAATGTCTTTAAAACGCTTCAAAGACAACTCGATACTAAAAGGACAAATACAAATAATATGCCAAATGAGACTTTACATCCTTGTGGTTTCTGGACGGAAGCTTACCGCGGTGAAAGCCATTAGTGGCGGGAACAAAGACCTCCACTAGGGCATCACTCCTACACACAGAGTGTGCTACGACCTCTGTTGACCCACTGTCCTTTAAGCCGTGGAGGAATCAGCGGTTTGGCTCAATCCTACATTCGTGATCCTTGGGTCCTGACCAACAGGGCATCGTTAAAAATCGCTATCCTCTTGTGTGGTAATGACCTCTGGTGTCCTCACGTCCAATAAATGGAAACGGCAGCGTTGATATACGTGCCTCCATCACTCGTTTACAGTGATATTTACAACACTCGCTACGATAATGTCGCTTCTCTCCCTCCTCACGACCTATATCGTCTTCACACATTTCAATTCCTTTACATCATTCACTGTAATTGCCTACATGCATACCCGCCTCGCTAATGATTATGCTTAACAGTATTACGAGACCGGCAGGGTAGCTGTTTATCTATCTTACACTTACATAGCTACCATGATATATTTACAAAGCATGTAAATGGGAAATTGGAATCGCATGCGTAAATTCGTAAACAACTTAAAAAAAATTGGTCGTGTTCTTCCGTTGGTGATAATGATGAAACACCTGACGAGTTCAGAAAAGGTGGAATGAAGACGTTGAGACAATGGCCAAGTGCACTGTACGCCTATCTACGAAGAGAAAACAATACTATGTGGAGGGAAAAACAGCTTCAAGTGGATTATATAAGTAGCCTTTCGTTCATAATGAAACGTCCAAAGCGATTTGAATCCTTAAATGTGTGTGTGTGTGTGTGTGTCACATTACCTGAAGGCCAGGCTGTCATCTGTCAAGTGGAGGATCAGGGCACGGCAGGTGTGCCTGGCTTCCCCCCACAGTCCTTGAAGGAGGAGGTCCTGTGCCGGCTGGTCCTGAGAAAACAACGACTCCGCCTCCACTACCACGCTGCCCACATCATCAGATATTTCTCTGGAAGGAGACAAAAGGAGAATCTCATTCCCTGAACTCTGATTTTCTCTGTTTAAGATTAGCCTCATCATCATCACCATTAAATCACCTTTTACGAACTGCGAGAGTATATCTATTTGCTCGTCAATGTATAAGAAACATATTTCATTACGCTTGTGAATACGAACTAGTTGACACTAATAGTCCTTATTCACTGGGTTACCTGGAACCCACCTCATAACGAACAGTTCTATTAGATGATATCAGAAGAGACATTGCCTGTTACAAAGTTCTATGAGACTAGCTTACCTGCTGACGTGTTGTAATAGTAGGGAATGTTGTGTAGTAGCGGCCAGCACCAGGTGACACCCAGCCAAGTACTGTTCCACCACCTGGCCGACAGCCACTGCCAGCTGGTGAGCACCGTCGGTGACATTCCCAACCGTCTGTTCCGCTACGTCACTCGCCATAGCAGCAAGAAGCAAAAAGCCAAGCGCTGACCATCTTTTCATCCAGAGCTAGAAACAAATGAAGCTCTTTTCATGTCTCAAGCACACAAAGAGGTTTGACGGTGTGGCAAAGGGCTCGGATGTTGATAGATAGATGTACTGCACCGCAACATGGATTTGAAGGATTGTATACCTTTCTATAGTTCTTGTATGTTAGAGCAAGTAATGGCAAAATGAATTTATCATCAACCAACGAAGAAAGTTTTCTGTTCCCTATAAACATGTAGATCCATAAGAATACTTTGTTTACTCTCCCTCCTATGAAACGCCATCTCTGGGGCTTCCGCAGCGCAAAGGAAGCTGGTCACGTCCTCCGGGCGGGACCACAGATCAAGAGGTGTGGTGATGTGTTTTTACCTGTGTGAAGTGAGTGCAAGGCATTTAAGGGATAAGTGAGTGTTCAGTATCTGCAATATGTAAATTACATCCTGGGCACGAAAGGTCCTGTGATATGCTGAGTTTGTGTGTAGCGCTGTAAAGAACAGAGACGAAAAAGTGTGACTCGTACATACGTGGGGAGCAGAGGTTCAGATAGATGTACAGTCTTTCGGGGTAGACTTTAAGGCTTGGTTGGGAGTGTGTATTTTTCATATTCTATTTTTCATTACTGTGTACATGTGTTTAGTCAATGTTACGGTTGTTGGGAAGGAGGGAGGGAGCGAGGGATTTTGTGAATACAGACTGATGAGCTATCAAATAGGGATAAGTTTTTGCTTCTACTTGGGGGTTGGCTGGTTGGTTGGTTGTAGTGTGGTTTGGGTAGGAGGGTTGTAGGGCTGTTGCAAATAATGTGTTCCGAGCAAATTGTAGTGAGACTGTATTGGAAACATTTCTGTTTCATTGTGCGGAAGCTGAATGCTTGTGGTTGCAAAGTAGCAATTAGTTGTTCTGGTGGACTTTTTTATGTGTGTTTTGAAGTTTTGTTATGTTTACTTTGGATAAGGCGGATAAGCAGGTGGGCGAGGTGTAGTTTAAGGTGAAGTGGACGAAGTATATGTAAAAGATGTAGATGGATTTTTCTTTTTTCTTCCCCAGAACTAGAACCAGTAAATTGTTCTGTGGTCGCGTTCAGCTTATTTGCAGCTACTCTGTTGATGTCTGATGCGTGTGAAGTGAATGTTACGTGTTTGTCGTCCGTGATACCTAGAACAGTTGGTGTTATGTGGAGTGGGAGTGATTGTGCCATTCCAGCCTAAGATTCAGACATTCTGGAAAAAAAGGATGAAATCAACGCGAAATGTTTTGAGCTCAACATGCAAAACAGCTAGACAGAGGTGTGTGCAAAAAGGAAATCTGTTGTAGGTTGAAACTGGTCTTAAGAACATATACGGCATTCTATAAAAAAAAAAAAGACTGAAGACATATCATTCCAGTAATTTTGAGACGAAGAGTGAATGTTGAACGATATCTAAAGTACTGTAGATCACGAGTGAAAGTGGAAGAAAAGACGACTGTATCATTGGCAAATAGAGAAAAATGGTGCAGCTGGTGAAAGCTAAACAGAGTAAGCATACATTCTCATTCCAATTCCTTCCTCATGACAGACTGGTAGTGTAAAAAGATACTGAAAACGTTAGATGTGTGACAAAGTACGATTCTTAAAAGAAGAGCTATTTTTCATAAAAAAGAAATATGTAGATGACCACTGTGAATGGGGCTAAACAGCACTAGGATGAATTCCCACTGCCAATCCTCCCTCTGAAGCATATTCAAATTACGCATTTCTACGGAAGGGAGAGAAGTTTTACACTCGTGAGGCCTCGCCTCTTAGCCTTGAATTTCCGTCATATACGCTTTTGAGTCTTCCAGTGATACTTGCACTCTCTTCCTCTTCGCTAAGTGGCTTGTTCCTCGGGTTCACAAACTCTGTTGCTGAGGAAATCCCTCCTCTCATCCTTATTTGCACTTCCATTGCCATACTTTCAACTAGGCCATCTTGATCAGCTTGATCTTTTGCCTTCTGAAAGATCTGTTTTGCTTTAACGTTGTCGTGGTCTCCTAAGATTCAATGTGTGGTTGACATGTCTCCCTTTATTTATTTTCCAGCGAGGGACGGTCGATTGCTTCACTTCCTTCTTTGTGACTCTTCCCACTCAGTTCTGGAACCATTTCCAATTGCTTTCTTTTGGACCAATTCCATTACTTTTTACCCCTTGGATTATGGAACCAGAATGTCGTATCACGTCAATATCCATATATCCAGAGGCAATTTCGACCTTGACCCAAAAAAATTAGTTTACCTCCCTCACAGTCCTTCTCAGTGATGCTTTAGTGACAAGTTTAGCCAGAGCGTCAACTGCCTCGTCTACCATCAGAAGAGATTTTGCAATTTGCTCCGGTAACACCGGGCACTCACAACGTAATGCATTTATTGTTTTCTCCATCCTAACAGTGTTGGACTTTCCCAGGATCAAACATCATGAGCTGTTCGCTTGACGACCGTTTCATTTTGTCTTAATCTCTGCAGCAACTTGCAATGCGTTCTATATCAAAGAAATTTCGTTGTTTTTACATTATGAATGAACATATTCACGTATAACTCTGTGACCCTTTGTCTACTGGTACTACAAAAGATCTCTTATATTTTGTTCAAACGTCGTCAAAGTTCGAGAGATCTTACATAACATTTATAGTGTTTTATCACTGGTATTTGCACACTCTGTGGAGTACAGATGGTGAGATAAACACCCAGTCCATCACGGTTCAGCTAATTCATGAGGGTCTTCATTGGCAGTGGATTGTATACATGTTCCCCTCCCTGGCAGTATATTTCCCACTAGCTGGCTTTACATATCTTCCTCCCTGGATACACAAGTACCTCTCCGTGGCTCTACATTGCCTCCTCTCTGGCTGTGCACGTAACACAAGCTGGCTGAACATTCCCTCTTCCCTGGCTGTACATGCACCTCTCCCTGGCTGTACATGTCCCACTCTCTGGCTGTAAATGTTCCCCTCCCTAACTGTACAGGTTCCCCTCCCTGGCTGTACATGTTCCCTGGCTATACATGCATCCGTCTCTGATACATGCAAATGGACCTTACGAACTTCATCCTTTCGAAGCTCCTTATTCAACTCTACACATTTGTCCTCATCTGCGTCAGTAACTTTTCCTTCTAAGGTCTTTATCACTTTGAATCTTTTATTATAATCCATTATCTTTTTGAGTAATCAATGTAGTTGGAACTTATCCACTTGAATTGAAAGCTCCCATATGTAATTATGAACTGGTCTAGGGCAATCAGTGACCAAGTTCTCTTCGAACCCAACTTGTTCCTCCCTTTCTGTTCATATGTAGTGATTTCTTGCCTTCCTGTATCTTTCTGATTCTCTTGTATATGATCTGATGTGCATCTTTGGTCCTCTTGTATTTTTCTGATTCGCAATTTTCTATTCTAATATGTATTTCTGGCCCTCATGTATCTTTCTGATTCTCATATTTCTGTTTCAATATGTATCTCTGTATTCCTTTTGCTTATGAATTTACAATTCTATCCTGCATACTGGTTTTGTCACGAAATGCTACCTTTGTGTTACCTGATTTTTCTTTTCTAACATTTGCACTGATTTTAAACTGAATTTGTCAACGAAACATTAACCCCACTTGCATGCATTTTGGAAAGTGCCGCTGAATAGGATGATCCAGTAAGTGTATGTATTATTCACGGAGGAATCAGAGATCAGACTGAGGTTTTCGCAAGACCTTGTGAAATTTAGCGTTCTGTCAAAAGGGACTTGAAATTCTTGGAACAAAAAAAAAAGTCCCGTACTTTAATCAAAAAGTGAAAAGAAAGTGGTCCGTCTGTAAGCAAATACATTTTTAAATATACTTAAATGTTTGATTGCTTTTCTTTTTTAATGTTCAAGGTTCCAGTCCCGGACAAAAATCCACATCAAGGCCGGGCACTTATTGAAATATAGAGAGAATTGAGAAAGGGGGGGGGGGGAAGACAGGGAAGGTACTTACGAATTCTTGAGAGAGTGAAAGACCCGTCTCTTGAAATGAGCCAGGTCATTTTTTGGCGTATATTTGTTGTACTTTTCATGATCACCAAGTGATGTATGTATATTGATATTGATATTAGCAAGAATTTATATATGGGTGAACGTAACACTGCATTTCTTTTTTATTACTTGCTCAGACAGACAAGGGATATAACGCTGACCACGACACTGGATAGATTAGGCATTCCGGTGTTTGTCTTTCCTCCTCTGCGTGATGAGGATGCATCATTTATGGAGAAATATTCCAATTCCAAAGACTTCAATTCAGGTTTTAACATCCATGCGTTTTCTAGTATGTAGTGATTTACAGGATATTATACAAGAATAAAAGACTAGAATAACATGAATAGCAGAGGTAGAGATAGACTTGCCACGAGATAATACTGTGGAACAAAGAATCTTGCTGATGAAAACGTTGCTGGTGCAGATGACCCTTGCTATGCAAAAGAGGTTGTTGTCATGTTAACACTGGTTACCTGAGTAAGTGATTAGCAGCGTTGGGGATAATCTCCTTTTACTAAAGCACTTGGTAACTGATTAGTTCTTTAATGTCTACGAACAAACGTTACAGCAACCTGCTTTTACAAGAACTAGACAACAAAACATTGCAAATGTTGATGGAAGTAAGAATGCATTCAAAGAACACCTCGACTTGTCTCCAGCCTTTCATTTGTGGCGGTGACGTTCTCAGCCTTTTACTTGTGGACTCCAAACTTTCTTCCAAATGGCATTTTTCCACGGGACACGACTTTTGTCCAATTCAAATATCTTGATATCTTGAACGTGGTGCTTTCAAGGTCACGTCAGATTTGTTGACATGGCGCGATACAGTTTGCCAGAGAACTTGAGCTTCAGTCAAACGAGAGAAAGATAATAGATCACTCCTCTTTGATTCAAGATATCGTGTTTCATAGAAAATAAATATCTTAAAGAACTCTCGCGTGCTAGTATAAACACTGGAAAGCGACAGGACCACTATAGTGAATTGATATATAACAGAAACGGAATAATGAAACGATTACTCATACGTCTGGCAGCACTGTTGGGCTGACGTCACTCTCCTTTCGATGCCTTCTAGTGAAGGCATTTAAACCGGTTCTACATTTTAGTAACTAGAAAGAAATATACTCGATCACCACGATAGAAATGAAAAGAAAATATCTTTTATCTTTTTTTTTTCATCATTCATCATTCGCTTCTCCCGTCAGCATCTACGAGATGGGTTCCTCACACTGTTTATATTTGAAAGGGAAATTCATCCTTTTCCTCAGTGACTACTGAATTTGCCAGTGAATGCCAATGGACAGTTGAGCGAGAAATACAATGGAAGCTTGTTTAAACACCCACCTGACTCCCACAGTAACAGCATTTCTGACCCTTCTCGTGAACGTACAGTCTCCCAAAAGAGTATCGGGCCCTCTGGTCATGACGTTTCTGGAAACGAACACAAAACCACATTGCCAGCAGTTTTGGTTGAGGTGGTATTCCTGACTGTGAGTTGCACCTTTCTCTCAGTTCATCACACGTTAGATACATTACCTGCTGCAGTATACTACCGTGTGTTACATAAGGTGGTGAAATAGGATAAAATGTGATCGTATGTGCATAACCACCACCGTTATGTGTAACAACACACATAAATGCAGCTTAGATAATATGACAGCAAAAATGAATAGAATGCCAAGTAGTATTTAATGTTATATAGTTTCTTGAACTGATGTCAGTCGATTAGCTTCGAATGCAATAGTATTTACTATGATGCAGTATCAAAATCATTTCCAAGTAAGTATGGGTGTTTTGTAATGAAAGGTCTAATGGAAACATGATTTCCTGCATTTCTATATCACATCTGCCTCAGCTGATTACGTAACAAATGTGATCATAGCTTATCATACTATTATTCGTAACGAAAACGAAACTGGATCTGATTCACACTACGAGTCGTTGTCGTCAAGCCAACCCATGGGAGTGACAAACACTACGGAGACGTCACAGGCAACACAAGGAAGCATCATCGCTCTTCACGACGTAGATCTTAGAATAAAGAGATAGCACGACCGACGCCTTGGCATTTCCCATCACTCAGTAGGCCGGTGGATCAGGAGGCACACTGACGCCGGCACCACCGTGGACAAGCCAAGGGGTAGTCGGCCGCGCTGCACAACATTTATGCCCAACAAGCTAAATAGTATAAGTGATGCAGGTTTTGGGCATACCAAATACTGATTGGTAGAAGTTCCAATAATAGTAAATACTATAAAAAGAAATTCTGATTTTCTCTTCCTCTGCTGAATTACCGCTGCCAAACGTAACCTAGCATTCTTCACTATATGGCAACTATAATAATAACTTGAGTTTTCCTCTGAGTTTTGGATATTAGTTTTGCTCATGGATTTTCAGCTAAAACATACAAAAGTAAATATATATTTCACTGCCACCGATGTATTCTCGCTACATCATTGTATGGTATGAACGATGGAGCATGCTCATTCATAAACTTAAAACATATGCCAAGCGTACCAACATAAAGCAGGTCTCAGAGCAAAGTAGCAAAATGTTTCGTCCATTGTGCTACAGTGTTTCGATGAGAAAAGGGGCCCCGATACTTTTTGGGGGGACTGTACGTGTGCATCCTTTTCTAAGGGTATTTTGGTTTATAGGCTAAACCCCGATACTGATGCCACATATAAAGCTTAATTTTAAGTTAGGAGGAAAAATATTGGGTAGGTCTGTGAATGCATTTCTGCTAAATTTCCATGTCAGTCTAACTCAAGCTCCTGAATAAACGTGTTTGTATCCTTTTCAGCATTTCACTCCTATTTCAGTCGCGTTTTTAAGTCTTTCTCATTACACTTTACACAAACGTCTTACAGGTATGACGATAAGAAGTAAATATGTTTATGGCTCCTATAACTTTCAATAGATCTAATGAAGCACACGGAAGCACATGTGGGGATGTAATTCACATACTTTTTAAAGCGATGCAAAATGCTCTTGATGGATATCTGAATTAAGACAAGGCCACCATGCCGCTCCTGAGTTGTGTCGTCTGAAAAGTTGACTTTTGCAGTTATGTACATTTTTGCCGGACGTTTCTTTATGACCGCTAGTTAGTTGCAGGCTGCAAGGAGGCATAGCTGTGAAAGGAGGCGCTGGTGAGGAATGAGAAGGTTTCAAAGCTCATCTCCCTATTTCGGTACAGATTTTGCCAGTTAATTTAAGTGTTGCGCCCATGAGTGTGTACGGGCCGTTGCTAGGCAGGGTGCCACCGACTTTCAATTAAAAAGATCTATTTTTATTCCCAGGTTCGCAAGTTTCTAAGCTGAGTCGCTTGAGTAACCGATGCATAGACAAATGGAAATCCTTTTTTTTTTCAGTGGTTTGAGCAAAGGTTTGAAAACATATGTTTGATTATTTTTCATAATACTAGCTTTCAAGCAAAATGTCACCAGAGAAGCTTATTGTCTCTCATAATGATGCACATACAAGGACATGTGCATCCGAGGAACCTAACATATATATATATATTTATTTATTTTATTTATTATACTTGATCGCTGTTTCCCGCGTCAGCGAGGTAGCGCCAGGAAA
>JAYMFT010251105.1:0-10903 GCA_038088735.1 Panulirus argus
GCAGGAGGTAAGCTGGTAGAAGCAGTGGGAAGTTTTTATCAAGGGTGTAAGGCATGTGTACGAGTAGGAAGAGAGGAGAGTAACTGGTTCCCAGTGAAGGTCAGTCTGCAGCAGGGGTGTGTGATATCAACATGGTTGTTTAATTTGTTTATGGATGGGGTGGATAAGGAGGTAAATGCAAGAGTTTTGGAGAGAGGAGTGAGTATGCAGTCTGTTGGGAATGGGAGGGCCTGGGAAGTGAGTCTATTGTTGTTCGCCAATGATACAGCACTGGTGGCTGGTGACTGAGTTTGCAAAAGTATGTGAAAGGCAAAAGTTGGGAGTAAATGTGAATATGAGCAAGATAATTAGGTTCAGCAAGATTGAGGGACAAGTTAGGTGGGATGCAAGTCTGAATGGAGAAAAATTGGAGGAAGTGAAGTGTTTTAGATATCTGGGAGTGGACTTGGCAGCAGATGGAACCATGGAAGCCAAAGTGGGAAGGAGGCAAAGGTTCTGGGAGTGATGAAGAATATGTGGAAAGAGAGAACATTATCTTGGAGAGCAAATATTGGTATGTTTGAAGGAGTAGTTCCAACAATATTATATGGTTGCGAGGCATGGGTTATAGATAGGACAATATGTAGTATGAAGTGGTTTGACTGAATAAGTAATGAAAGGGTAAGAGAGTGTGGTAATAAAAAGAGTGTGGTTGAGAGAGCAGAAGAGGGTGTATTGAAACGGTTTGGGCATATGGAGAGAATGAGAGAGGAAAGGTTGACGAATAGGATATATGTGTCAGAGGTGGAAGGAACAAGGAGAAGTGGGAGGCCTAATTGGAGGTGGAAGAATGGAGTAAAAAAGATTTTGAATGATTGGGGCCTGATCATGCAGGAGGGTGAAAGGCATGCAAGGAATAGAGTGAATTGGAACGATGTGGTCCACTGGGGTCGACATGCTGTCAATGGACTGAACAAGGGCATGGAAAACTTCTGGAGTAAACCATGGAAAGGTCCGTGGGGCCTGGATGTGGATAGGAAACTTTGGTTCCAGAGCATTACACATGACAGCTAGAGACTGAGTGTGAGTGGATGTGGCCTTTTTTCTTCTGTTTCCTGGTGCTGCCTTGCTGATGCAGGGAGTGGCGATGCTGCTTCATGTGGGGTAGGGTGGCGTCGGGAATGGACGAGGGCAAGTAAGTATGAATATACATGTATATGTATGTATATATGTAAGTGTTGATATGTATATGTATGTATATATGTATATATTGATATGTATATGTGTGTATATGTATGTGTATGTGCATGTATGTATATATGTGTGAATATGAGTGAATGGGTCTTTCTTCGTCTGTTTCCTAAAGCTACCTTGCTGACATGGGAGATGGTAATCAAGTATAAGAAATAAATAAATAATATTTCTTGTAAACACAATTGCTTCTCCTGGCTAAGCATGGTAGTGTCAGAAGAAGACATACAACAGCCTTTTTTGCATACATCCACTCTTGAGCTGTTGTATATAATTCACTAAAACACAGCCTAACATCTGTACTCAAATTCTGCAGACTATTACACAGTTTACCTTAAATGCCTATGTCCTAATTCATCCCACTGACAGTGCACTGCCGCCATATATGACAGTGTACAAACCTATTCTATCTAATGTATGCTTCTTGCTCTTCTAAATGTTCAGATCCCAGTACCTAAAAGCCTTTTTCATTCCAACCATCAATCTCCTTCCAGTTTCCCCCTTCCCTTTCTCTTTCCAGTTATGATATGTAGATCATTTTGGTCAGTCTTTCTTCACCCATTCTTTCCATATGTCCAAACTATTTCAGCACACCTTGGTTAGTTCTGCCAATCATACTGTACTTACTACCACATCTCTCTCTTAAACATCATTTCTTACATCATAACCCATCTCACATCACATAATGTCCTACTACTCTTTGCCCTAACAGACGATGACCTCTTCTTTCACATACTATACAACAGATACAATATTTCTGGCATATCTCTGTATTTTTATGTTGAAGGCTCCATTCATGGAGAAAAGTCCACATCAAGGCTGGGCCCTAATTGAAATATAGAGAGAATTATTATATGGAAAAAGAAAAAAGGGAAAGTATTTACGAATATTTGAGAAAATGAAAGACCTGTCTTTTGAAATGTGCCAGGTCATAGTTGTTGGGAGAGACATGAAAATGTAGAGTTCAAAAGCTTCAACGAGTTGGGAAAGAAGCAGGTATCAAAACAGCCCACCCGTGAGTTGCCAACAGCCACACAATAATAATGTGATGCAGCAGCATGCTAAGTATTGCATAGTCTAGCTAGTGGAGGGGGTACACAAGCAGCTAGCTCTCGGGAGCAAAATCCGAAGTAATACCGACAGAAGTGGGAAAGTGAACCAATATTGCAGCGTAGGGCAAGGGGGTCAAGTTTGGAAGTTAGCCTGTTACAGTTTACAAGCGGACCGCTTTTGACTCAACTCTTTAAAGTAAGGATACTGAGCTAAAACCACCCTAAATGTGGAAGCAGTACTCCATTCAAAGATGAATCAATCCCTTGTATAAATGGAGAAACTGTTCATAAGAGGAGTAGTTTCGACATCTAAACAGAACACCCAGTTTCTTAAAGGCAGACTTAGCTATTCCCTTAATGTGGGGTTTCCAAGAAAGAGTGGATGTTACAGTAACGCCAAGTATGTTCAGGAGTCAAGAGGTGGAATTACAGAACCATTACAGGGAGTTGTGAGGAGTTTTCAATACAGAGATGAGCAGAAATTGAGTCTTGGAAGCAATAAACTTAACAAGATTTTGTGTAACCCACTGAGATATCCTGACCAAGTCTGAGTTTAATGAGGAAGCTGTGTCAAGATGAGATGCAGATCAAGTGAGAGAAGAGGGAGCAGATTTGAAGGATGTGGATGAATGAAGTGGTGAATTGTCAGTGTATGAGTGTACTGGATATTTGTGGAGGAGAGGATATCACTGAAAAAAAAGGAGAAAAAGTGTAGGGGATAGGACAAAACCTTGAGGGACACTGCTGTTGACAGAGAAAAGGGGGAAGGCTGATCCATCAACAACCTGGAATCAAACTGGCAAATGTTTGAATCCTGGTCATGGCAGCCACTCCACACAACACCCAACTTTTAATCCTCCCCTACGAGCTGGTCAATAAAATGGGTACCTGCAGAGAGAAAGAGAAAGAGAGAGAGAGAGAGAGAGAGAGAATGTGAGTGTGCACACAGGAGTAAGGAAATTGTATGTATACAAAGTTATAAAATGGGGAAAACGTGTGTAAAACTCTCTCCTAACACAAAGAGTAATCACACTTTAATACACCCTAAACTTTAGTGCCCTCTCCCACCCTGTAAATCACTTTGGGCCCTGTGATTCAATCTGCCAAGTCAACCTCCAGGTATCTACAGCACTCCTCTTCCTCCAGGTCCTCTCCATTACGACTTAATTTCAAACCTCACTACCTTATTTTTCTTCACATTCACTCTCAACTTTTTCCTTTAATGCCCTCCTAATCTCTTCTGGAGCTTCTTCCTTTATTCTAGCAAGAGAGTAGTCTCATCTGCAAACAGCAGCTGATGCATATACCATGTCCCCATCCACAGTATCAAAATTCAAAGATGATAATAAAATGGAAAATAAATCTAAAAATGAACTTGAATGTCTACAACTTCAAACTGATAGAGACAAAATGACAGACTGGGCTCACTGATGGCAAATGAATTTTAATATCTATAAGCACAAAGTTTGACATATTGGTTGTAAAAATGAAGAGTTAAGCTACAGTTTGAATTCTGCTGAAGTGCAAAAGGTAAATGGGGAAAAAAACTGGGTGTACAATCTCTGGCAACTTAAAGCTAAGCAAGCAGTGCATAGAAGCAGAGAAAAAGCAAATAAGATTCACAGATTTATAACTGGCTATTGATTTAAGTCTGCAGAAATCAACCACACTTTTTACAATTCACTGCTGCATCCCCATCTTGAAAATCATGTTGTGTTGGTCACCCTACTTGAAAAAAGACAGATTGGAAAGAGTACAGAACTGAGCTACCAATTTGATTCATGGACTAAGGAACAACTACGACAGTAGACTTAATGACTTCAATCTATTTAGCATGGAAAACAGATAGTTAAGAAGTGATCTAATATGAGTATTCAAAATTTGTACATGGAGCTTTTGAATTTAAGTCTATGGATATCAGCCACACTCTTTACATTTCACTGCTGCTTCTCTCTCTCAAAAATTATGTTCAGTGTTGGTCATCCTACTTGGTTAAAGACAGAGAGAATGGAGAGAGTGCATTACAGAGCTACCAAGATGATTCCTGATTACCCGAATCACCTCCTGCATGAGAAACAAGATCCTTTCCCCTCGTTCATGACACCCAATCATTTTTGACTTATTAGCAATGCTGAAGTGTTTCCTGGATCTTTTAACATGTGCACCACTTAATGCACTCTTATCTGCCATGATGTGACACAAAATGATGGGCCTCTGTATCATAAAGAACACTGCAACTCTGTGAGAGTCCAGGCACTGAGTTCATTTATATCTAGACCAAGCATGTGCTTATCTTGGACTGATAGGCAGTGATCAAGCTAAGTCTGTTTCATATTGAAATTTCTATTCAACCTATCTATATGGGTGTAAAATACAAAAAATGGCACAGCACTATGAAGCAAGCATAAATTAGAATAAAACTACATTTATATGTGCATGGGAAAGATTAAAAGAGGAAAAAAAAATATACTAAAAAGTCATCAACTCAGCACTTACATTATCAAAGTAGCAATTTATTTTTTCTGGGGCTGCTCTTTCCAGGGCTTCTCCAACATTGGTTGTCTTATAATTAAAGGAATAATCAGCCCCTAATTCTTTGACCCAAGCAACCTTCTCCTCTGAACCCGCAAAAGCAATCACCTTGCATCCTTGAAGAAAGGGGGAACATGTTAACATGACATGGTACTTGACTATGAAATATCATTGTTGACTATATCATCAAATACAATACAATACTATGTATAATAAGAATATTTAAACTATTACTGCACCTTTAGTGAATAAAAGAAAAAACAATTTTGAAAATGTAAATTCTAAATGTCTCTTTGCTCATCTCCTCAATATCTCTCGAACTTACTGGATGCAATGACTCTATAGGAGCCTCTAAGAAGGATTATGGGACAGGTAGGTAAGGCAGGCCAAGGTTATGTACCGGGAACTACCTATTTGTACTTTAAAATGTGTCATTAACTATTTGAATGGTACGGGGAGGGAATTTTACACTCAAAGAGCCCCTTCTCTTGAACTTCTGCTATTATATAACTATTCAAACTTCTATATGTCATCCTTACTCACAATTTCTTTGTTCGGTTTATTCCATTCATACACTACTCTTATACTATATAACTACTTTACATGCTTTTGAACAAGTTTCTTGCTTAATTTCAAGTTATGGCCTCGTGTTCTTCTACCCCTACATCTTTCAACTACTTGTTGAGTGTTTAAACATCTAGACTTGTCAGCTCAAACCTTACTCTTCTTTCTTTCATGGAAGGCAAATTTAAGGCCTCTAACTTTTCCCTGCAAGTCAGTTCTCTTAATTCAGGTATCATATTTGATGACATCCTTCAGACATTTTCTATCAGTTTTCTGTACTTCTTTAACCCTACAAGTGCATCATAATATATCAAGAGCAGTCTCTAAAAATGACATTTCCCAACAAAAAAATATATAAATTACTAGTTTGAATTTCTTGATTATATATTCATCATAAAAAAATCAGGTGGTTTCTATATCGAGCATGTGAATTTCTTGAATATCCAGTCATGTAGCAAAAAATAAGGTTTTAATAAAAGAATCTGTGGAAAAAGTGATTTCCAGTAAAGTGCATAATATTCAGTGATCTATTCTACTGATGGGTCAGAACTAATCTAGAAGTATGAATAATGAACAATAAATCATTAATTATAGTAAAATTCAAAATATTAGCATATTTCCCTCACTCAACTTTATGTGATAAGTATCCTAAAATATGGAAAAAGTGATTTCCAATAAATTGCACTATATCCGCTCAACCATTTTACCAAGAGGCTAAAACTAAACCAGAAACATGTGTAATGTATTATAAATAAAATATTATCTTATAATATAAAAAAAATCTATCTAAATTTAGGTAAGAATTCACTTAGCTGAAGGGTAAAGAAATGAAAAGAAAACAGTTAACTGATTCTATTTTTATGGAAATTAGTATAGAAGGTATATACAGTTACATATAACATCAATAAATTCTCATTTATGAAGAGGACAAATATCATAAACCAATATCTACTACAGTAAGTGCTTTTATATCTGATGGTGAAATATCATTCTACTTATTGAACCTAAACGTGGGTGGTAAATGCCTCAATTTACCTAATTTACATTTAGCATATCTATTAGTCTCCCTTAAAACAATTTTCAAAAAATTTCAAGATAAAGTTATTGAATTTTCCAAACCTAGTGGCTAATTGTTCTTGGAAAGCCATAACATTTTCTCAGTGTTTTGAATCACATTATGTTACATTCTATACTCTGAATCATAAAGGCACTGAAGTTATATCAGAAATGCTAATGGATGGAGTAGTGGAAATAGTGTAGTAATATCTCTCTGCACTGGCTCATTAGGTTTGTCTTTGTCACTCTTTTCCAAGATGGATATCAGGGATTCTTCATTCTTAGAGTTAAAAGCCCACAACTCAGTTTACCACAACTCAGTTTAAAGTTCTTAGTCTATAAAAAGCATCTTCCTCTCCATACTCATAATGCCCTAAAAAAAAGAGGGGGTGGGATTCAAAAAGATGAGCTGACGCAACTTTATCTCCTGTCTTTAATTCTCTTCAGAACACGGTAAATCATATAGATATTTTCAAATATACTGTCACACATCACATCAAGATGTTATAATTGCTATATCTTACCTGGTTTAAGGTAAAAAAATGCAGAGAAAGAAGAATTATTGTTGGTAACCGGCAGTCTCTTGAGAGTGTAGCATGGAAGTGAATAAAGCATTGTTTGTTTATATTTCTGTTTCCCAATGGCAGCACATAAGTCTAGATGCCACTTCAAAATTCAGAGAAAATTGCAGTTCATGAGAGATTGAGGGTACATGTTTTTAACAGGCATGCAGAGTTTCTGACATACACACTTAAGGAGAGTGAAATTCAGCGTGAGATTTAGACCACTGCATTCTAAGGTGATCAAACTTGAGAAGCATGTCTTAGTTTTGTCCTAATTTAGGGAGTGAACAGTTTGGAGAACATTTTCTTATCTATATTCTTGAAAGCAATTCAAAGATTTGCGAGCTGACAGTTTGTCTCCATAATTATTCTCCTAATGCAGTATTCTGACAAGAGGTCAGGGATCATGTCTACTCCCAAATAAACACACAGATTCCTGCAGCTTATTCTCTGCTAAATAATACTCAAATTGAGGCCTTCTTTCACTGTGTCCCATCCTCATCATTTAACATTTACTTGGTAGAATTTCATCAACCTTCTATTAGAACAACTTTGGAGTCTGTCTAGGTCCTTGAAGGCTGATGCTGTCCTCTTCACTTTTCACTTCCCTCATAACCGTGGCATCATCTGAAAACAAATTCCAGTACGTGTGTGTGTGTGTGATCAGCTATTCGTACTGTTTCCAAAGGGTTTTACACTTGTGGGGTTTCATCTCTTAAACATTCTTTACTATCATACTACCTCTTAAACTTAAGTATGTTGTCTGGATTAACTATGTCCTGAGCAAATCTGCTCCATTCGCCCATCACTCTTACAGTGTAAAAAGTATTTCTTTACATCCCTGTTCCTGTTCATAATTTCTTTTTACCTACTTTCATGTTATGTCCTCAGGATGCTCTAACCCTACATCTACTGAAGAACTGTCTACTGTCCTGATCATCAATCCTAAAAAAAAAAGTTGTAATCAGGTTACCCCTCACTCTTATCTCTCTCAAGGTGCATAAATCTCAAGCCTCTAACCTTTCCCTATAACCTAGTTCTCTTAATTCTGGTACCATCTATGTTGCCCTCCTCTGGAACTTCTCTATGAGTTCTTTGTGCTTCCTTAGGTGTAGTGATCAAATCTGGGAAGCATGTTCTAATTTTGGTCTTATAAAGGATATGAAAAGCTTGCTAAATATTTCCTTATCCATATACAGTAAACCCTCAATTTAACGGACTAACAGAGGGGAGGGGGTGTCCGTTAATACCAAAAGTCTGTTAAATCAAATGCAACCTAATGGGCCATTTTCTAATACAATATACAGTTCACCCGCTTTAACTCCTCTATTACCTGATGCCATTTTGAATTATAGGGGTTGCAAAATTATTTAATCAATAAAATCCCAATTCTCTGTATACAACCTGACTGCATAATAGCTTTAGGCAGACTGAGACCGAAAAAAAGCAAGTATACCCCATGCTACCTAAAACAAGTGCTATATGAAATACGCATGGTGTGGTGTTTGAGATTCTTTATTCTTTTCAAATTTTTCAAATCATTATTAATTAATATATTATTATTTGCTCGGTGTGTTAAACCCAAAATCTGTTATATCAAAGTCCATTATTTTGAGGGTTTACTGTACTTGAAAGCTATTCTGACATCTGCCAGAACATACTTTGTCTCCTTAACTATTTTCTTAACGTGGGACTTGGGTGACAGGTTAGGGATGATGTCAATTCCTACAGTCCTTCTCACACAGAATCCTGAATATTAATTCCAGCAAGGTATTAATCATATTCAGAATCTGTGTGCATGTGTGTTTGTTTAATTACCTCCATGTACTCTTATGTTAAGCAAGTCCTGAACTTTATATACTATCATGCTACTTCTCAGAAAATTTTTGTTCAAATTCACAATTTCATTACTCAATCTATTCCATTCATTCATTACTATAAAAGTACTTCTTTACAGCTTACTTACTTGTTCATATACTTATCTTTTTAATTTCATGCTTAACCCTTAATGTGCTGGGTAATTTTGTTGAATACCTATTACATGTACAAAAAATAAATCTTTTTCTTCATCACTTGATACACTGGCACACAAAAGTAAAAATACATTCACAAAAATGAAATATAACTATGACTTGGTGAAGTGATAAGTGAGCGTAAAAGGTGTGAGGCAGGCATGTCTGAAGCAATCCTTCTACACCACAATAAAAGAAAAGGACATCCATGTCCAATATGTATTTCCAAAATCTGGTATCACAATCTACTCATTTCTTACACAGGCATAGCACTGATGATGATGAATATGAATACACATACAGGGGAACTCCTTGATTTATATACATTCTGTTTACATTTTACAACTTAACAATGGAAACATATGAACAGTTTTATATTTATGCCTTGTAGTTCTTCTGTTTACACTTTTTCAAGAAGTGAAATACACAATGTTTAGTATATACTTCTCAACAAGAATAAAGCACTCTTTAAACCAATTTCGGTCTGCAGAAGGTAGAGCATCCTTGAGGCTAGACTTTAAAGGGAAACCTTTTACCTTTGGAGAAAGACAAATTATTACTGTATTCCTTATCTACTTTTGTTTCATTCAGATAACTCAAACAGTGTTTTCATCATTTCCTTCAACAGTTATTAAGCGCTTATGTCTCTACTGATTCATCATTTCCTTCAACAGTTATCAAGTGTTTATGTCTCTACTGATCCACTCACATTAACTGATGTCAAACTGGTTGCATCTGTAATTCCAGTTCCCTCCAATATAACACTGTTGTGTTTAAAACTTATTTATTACCTCCACCATCAATTTTATGACTATATCAATAAGCACTGTGTACTTAAGATTTTCATATATTTTCTTGGCATTAATGCTACATATATTGCTTTCTGCTTGCACGAACTGATATGTATTCATGGTGTCTGCTGTTTAGTACAAGGAGTCCTCAAAGAACATGGGGTCACGTTACAGGTGATATGCCATTAAAGCAAAATGCTTTGTGAGTAATTGAAACCTAAGTTATATGGGGGTTATGTTGCAGACCAAACATTTTTCCCAGTCAAATTCCAATGCATGGACTATAACTGAAAAGAGATTACCATCAACATACCACACTAATAATAAAAAGTAGACTCACTGATTCAGCATCTATCATATTAATAGCACTTACAGGTGTAAAAAACCTGAGCAATGACTTTCATTTTGCCTCTTTTATCATGACTGTTCCCCTACTGATGTAGCAAAACAACTTACCCCATTACTACTCTCAAACAACTAGAAAGAATTTGACATATTGAGATATGTCAACCCCAATACAGAGTGAAATATTAATTGTAAACCACCACTAAAAGTTAAAAAGGAAAACAATCTTGGGGTGATATTCTAAGTAACTTAAACATGATAAAGAATAGTTAGATAAAGCCAGTTAGATGGCTAGGTTTCATGGCTAAAAATATGGACTAAATTACAAAGGATGTGATATTCACCCTTTACGACACCTAGATCAGACCTCATCTGGAGTATGCTGTTCAATTCTGGTCATCAAACCTGATGAAAAGTGAATGAAAACTTGGGAAAAGTCAAAGAAGAGCAATCAAACTAATCCCTTCACTCAAAAATAAGCCTCATGAAGAAAGACTCAATGACTGAAGATTATTCTTTCTGATTATTGTGAGGCCATTGGCAACTCAAGAGTGGGCCGTTTTGATACCTGCTTCTTTCCCTACATGTGAAGCTTTGGAACTCTCTACCTTCTCCTGTCTTTCCCAGTAACTATGACCTGGCACATTTCAAAAGATAGGTTTTTCACTTTCTCAAAAATTCATAAATACTTTCCCTTGTCTTTTCTTTTTACTTTCCATAATTCTCCATATTTCAATTAAGGCCCGGCCTTAATGTGG
>JAYMFT010251116.1:0-10902 GCA_038088735.1 Panulirus argus
TATATATATATATATATATATATATATATATATATATATATATATATCCTAGCCTGAGCCAGGTACCCATTTTATCGGCCAAGCCCTAGAGGTGGATGAAAGCTGGGTTGACTGTGGACCGACTGCCGCAACCGGGATTCGAATCTATGCGCTCGACCCTGGGCGGCCCGGGAATGCGTCACGGTCAGAAACGCTAACCGCTACACCACGGAGGTCCATAAACTTCTTTATAAATCATTTTTCAGTTTCACCTTTCTTTATTAAGCCAGCCTCTTGGTTCTTGTAGGGGTATTCGTACGCCGTCCCACAGCAACAGTACTGGATTATAAGTGCGTGATCAAGAGCCGCAGTCTGAGGGTACAGTGTGAGCAGGTACAAGTTGAGGCTGGGCTCCGGCACGCCTGAAGGGAGGCCGCTCGTCCGCGCTCATTCGTCTTCCTTGCCTTCCTCACAGAACCATTTGTCTTACATCGTCTCTTCTTAATTCTCCAGCCGTTAGTCATACCGCGGGATAGATGTAATTATTATCACCTGTGTTTGTAGTCGGGGATGTGTGTGGTGCTGTAATTTTTTTGTGCCTTGAGTAGGTTTGTGTCATAAGGATGGTTCCTTTTAGTGTAGATCATCAGTTGTGTGATCTCTCTGTTATTCATTGCCGAGGCAGCAGTCTGAACGTACATTTATTATCAGGGTCAGGCCAAGAACGAAATATAAATGGCAAAATATAAAAGAGATGGCCGGTAAAAGATTATGAATACAAAAGGGGAGAGAGAGAAAAGGACGTATGTGATATATATCGAGAAGGGTAATTTATGTACCACACCAATTTTGCTGAGGTGTAACAGAAAGTAATTTCAGCAGTCCTGACTCGAAGGGTTTAAGATGATTCTTGGCATAGCTTCAGCACTCTTAATTCAGGAGGGTAATACTTCTGTGGGCGCTTGCTGTCTTGAACCTACTGTCACGGAGGGTGTAAGATGGTTCCGGGCATCACTGTAGTACTCCTAAATTAGAACTTTGGTGCTTGCCTGGGTAGTAGGTAACCATAGGCTTCCACATCATATATTTTCATTCCCCCATTGGAACAATTAATAGATCGGTGTATTTACATTCTGCAGGATAACCTTACTAAGCGTTCTGGTTGTTTGACATAGTCGTGGATTAGTGTAGCTGTTGCCATCTTATGTGAGAGGGAGGCTGAAGTTTAATTGACGACTCGAGTTAGTTTGCGCAGTACACGATTAATAGATAGCTGCTACTATACTGTGGAAGACATAGCAAATATAGTTGCACTGGACGTCAGGTAACGCGTGATCACAACGGTACTACGTACATACGGTCTTGGTGGCTAGGCTATCATACCAAAGGATTGTTCCGTTGTGCTCAGGGGTCGTACTCTCTTGCTTAAGGGTCGTCTCGTCGTGCTCAAGAGGTTTAGGACACTGATGAGTAGGGTTGGAATGCAGTTATTCTTCATTCATCTCACAAATGAGAAACGGAGTGCTGAGGGTCATGGTTGTAATAATGATTTACACACACACAGAGGAAACGAGACTTCCTTACTCCGACTTGTGGCTCTTGCTTGAGCACCTCAGCCTTCCGCTTTGTTTACAGCCAACATATTTATTTTCCCTGAGCTGCACACGTCACTCTGGCCTCGCTGGCTGGCTGCGCTTTGCTCCTCAGATTGACTGACTGATTCTCTGTTTTCATCATTGTTCCTTCCTGTTGTTGTTTGGTTATGCTCTTGATGGATGTTACTGTACTTAATGTCTGTTTTTTGTTTATAGCTTACTTAATCAGCGATGTACCCGCACAGAGTGTTCTCTCTCTCCCTGAACTCTCCGGTTGAAGTTTAATGAACAATTCATAATTTCCTGCCAATCTTTTGCCTGTCACTAATTCTGTTGCTTCAGTCAGCCGAGGTTTTGCCTTTCCTGATAGCCTGAGTATAATGTATGACAGAAGACCTGGGGAAACAGAGGAGGCAGTGCTATATCCTCTGGAGGAGTCCATCACTTCCCTCAGCACCTGGGTACCCGGCTGGTGCAGCCTTCTCCTCCCTCTCCTCCTCCACCATTCCCTTTCATCCCGTCTCTCTTCCGCTCGGCTGCCCCTCACCGCCTGCTACAGTCTACTACACTCCTTTGCCCCCACAAGTGTCCTATCCACCTTCCGCACCATAGGTACCGCACAACACGTATTCCTTTGATGTATCTCAAAGACAAATACCAAGTCGACTCCCCACACCTTCACAGACGGGACGGCCGACCTTTGTGTGTGGACATATATTGTTGTGCTTGTGCTCGTGGGAATTTGTAAGCATGTCTGTGTTGTTGTTGTGTGTAATTACCTCTTATATTGTAAAGAGATGAGCGGTCACTTTCTAGTTCATCAGTATACGATATACTTGGCTTCCAGTAATACCCCTAATAATTAACCTTGGCGAAATGTTTCTTATGTACTTCATTATATGGAAATAACCATGGATGTAAACTGAATTAGTAGACCTATTTCTCGAACTCTGTTCCAGGCTGATGGCAGAACTCCTGATGATCAGTTTTTCTGTCTCTTTAGTGCCTTTGCTGGTGATGGCGCCTGTCCGTTAACAGGCGACGAGCACGACGCACTCAAATGTTACTCCACACTTTATATGGGTCATCTTCTTGGCCTTAAGTGTGTGTGTGTGTGTGTGTGTGTGTGTGTGTGTGTGTGTGTGTGTGTGTCAATGCTATTTATCTTTCTTTGTGCACGTGTAATAATCTGTATATGATTAAATGTTTCTGTATATGGATAGGAAACTCTTCATTTATGGGGTCTTATCTTTATATTTCTCTCTTAGAGGTTCTGAACCTTCTCATTACTTTCACACTTTACTTTTAGGTTGTTTCACTAGTTCCATTAGTTTATAACTGAGGAAGCATTTCCTCCTGTACCTTCCTGACTCTCCGTAAATCAGGTTGCTGTTAGGACCTCAAGTTGTGACACTCCTCTCGCTCATGTAGAACTTGTTCACATTTCCATCATGATCCAGAAGGAATTTGAAGGTAGGTGTTTAGTTCCTCCTTAATCTCTATTCCTCTTACATAGGCAGTTCCAGGCCTTCTCTCCACGTCCCACAACTCATTCATTCGAATTTTGGTACCATCCCTCGCTTATAGTATTAGAGTTCCACGAGCAGTTCTAGTTCATAATGAGAAAAGACACAGTTGATGATCCATACTTTACCTAGGGTTAAACATACATGGTAAATATCTTGACCATCTCTTCGTTCGCTTGACTGGGAACAGTTCTGACGCTGATCACTGATGCTATTTGTGCCGCTCTCAGCGGCGAGTTTATTGTTCTCATCTTTTGAGCAGTAGTGCAAAGGGGTTACAAAAGTCACACAGGGTCATTGTCATGCTCCAGTGGGCAGATATTACATATATTTTACAAAGTTGGTTCACTGCACATAAACTAACAGTCTTTCATACGGGAAGTTTAGACTAGATACAAATATTGAATACAGTCTTGGACTTTTAGTTGTCTTGTTAACAAATAGGGCTTGTGCCGTTTTCTGTGGGGGGTCTAGTTTGCCCTCTCAGGACTCCAGTGATGGGATTGTCCAGGGACAGGTAATGCAGTATGTCCAACTTCTTTGTGTCTCTCACAAGGCCATTCTCGAAGTTCTTATTCCTTGTGTGATATTTTAGTTCATTGTTTTTTCCCGTTCGTTTATACTTATCCAGGTCGTGTTGCAAGATACTGCTCCCTTGTTCCTTCCTCAGAGAGTCTTCCGCGATTGCTTGCCTGGAAATCCGTCTTCTTTCGCAACCTTCAACCTTCTGCCAGTCTAAGGATACACTCTACATATCGGAGTGTTAATGAGTCTGACCCTGTAATGCTTAGTGGCATGTAGGTACAAAGATTTTTCTCTTCCACACTCTAGACTCGTAAATCTCCATGATTTTCCCCCCCTTACCTAGCCCACCTTACCTCGTATATTTCTACGTAGTTAGAGTCCCTTACTATCATAATATTTTCGCTCCGGTACGTGGCTAACCTCTTTGCTTCCTGCATCATCCTTTGTTCCCTCATTGCTCTTTTGAGGAACCCCTCTGGGTTCTTCCTGGTGTAAATTGTCTGAATGGTTCATGTCCGACATTATCTCTTGTGATTCGAGTCTTTTCGGAAAGGATAGCTAACCCTCCGCTCTTTTTCCTGCTCCCTATGTAATTGTCACCATGAGCCCATATGGAGGGGACTGAGTAATCTTAACGTACGTTCGGTTGCTCTGTGCTAGTGAGGTATATGATCCAGTTTCGTTTGCACGAGCCTTGGATTCATATTCCCAGCGGCCATCTTGTAGCATTATACCACTTGCAATGTATTGAGTATGTTACTCCCAGTGTCAGGGTCTTTTGATCCTTCCACCGTCGGGGGGCATCTCTCCCCCCAGAGTCTTCCATTTGTCTTGAGTTTCCCCTCCAGGATGATCTCTCCGGTTCATTCCAACTCTTCGTCATATTTCACAAAACGCTCTTCTGAGTTTCCCATGATTTATCAGTTCTCGGGTCTGTCCTAGCAACTCTCTTGTTATTTTTCCATACGTTGAATGTTATTTTAATGAAGTGTCTTCCAATTTTTTTTGTATGTTCTGTTTCTGAAATCTCCTGACATTGTTCGTCTCGGGAGAAATTACCCCCGTTCCCAGTGCCTCCAGAACATGCCGTATCCTTTTCTGTTCAACAATTTGCTTTCCTCGAGCCTCGCTGTGTTCCCGCACTCCGTATATCTCGGCCGACCTGTTCCTCACCGGTTCATGTTGTGTTCTGATCTTTGGCTGACCTCTGCTGTTCACTATCGCCTTCAATGTGAAATCATCCATATATATATTTGCCCTTTAACCTTTCTGGTGGCTTGTGCGTGCGCGTGTGTGAGTGTCTGTTTATGTGCCTCTGACTGATGCATCTCTCTCTCTCTCTCTCTCTCTCTCTCTCTCTCTCTCTCTCTCTCCCTCTCTCTCTCACCCCGCGGTGTTACGACGTTCCCCCCCCCCAAAAAAAAAGGATGTTATGATTTATTAACAGAAACTTTACATACAAAAGCAAAGATGTGATATTGTCACTATACCTACGTCTAGGTAGATCCCACCTCGAACATGCAGTGCAGTTCTGAATTGGAAGCAGTGCAGCGAAGAGCAACTAAATCGATTCATCCCAAGCTTAACAAACCATACGAAGACAGACTGCAAGAACTGAATTTGTTTCCTCTAAGCAAGCGGCTTTGAATGTTTTAGAATACTTAAAGGATTCAGCAACATTGATATTGAAAATCTCTTTACAGTCACGCCAGCACTGCCAATGAGAGGAAATGAAATAAGACTTAAGAGGTAACTGAGTTAGTTTGGATTGCACGTAATATTTCTGTACCAGGGACATTATTGAAGTATGGAATAAGCTCCCAAAAAACGTTATTCAATCCAACACTTAAAGTCTTCAAAATTAGGCTTGAATGATAGGTACTGAATAATTCCATTAATCATTTATCATAGCGTAGTGGTATATTATGCTACCTTCCCAACCACTGACCTCGCCCTGACCGTGTTGTGGTAACTTATCAAACAGATTAACCCGTATCGCCTGCTTTAAGGGACAAGTAAGAATTACTGTATCATCCTTCCACATCAGGAGTAATATAGACAAGGTAAGTTGCGAGGCTGGAGCTCAAGTTTATCCTTACTATTATCTTTCCAACAAAAAATGAAAGGATGCATGTCGTTGATAATGGGATGCATGACATACTCATGTCCATTCTACCTTATGACTTTCCCTTCAGACATATTAATTCTGCAAGGTAGTTTTTCTACCTGTTTTCCGTCCTGCGTGTTGCCGGAGGAAGGGGAGGGTGGAGAGAGAGCCTTTTCTTTGTTATCCTTTTGTTCCTCTGCTTTTAAGGGGACTACATTTTTAATAAGTAGTGTTAGGGCCAGACCACCTCGCTTGGACCTTGGGTCTGTGTGGTTTGTGTATCTATTTAGCTCTCTTCAAGTCTCTCTTACGGCGTGTGTGTGTGTGTGTGTGTGTGTGTGTGTGTGAGAGAGATTTTTCATGTCCTGCATGCCGAAGTCATACATTGTTTTTACAGAGTGGGAGAACGTTATTCGCCGGTCGGGTTGTGTTATCCATAACCACCAAACATTTGCTTTAGCAGAAAATTTTGCTTCCTTCATCATCCTGTCTTTCCTCATTGTTCTTGTTGAAAACCCATAAGGATTCCTCAAACACTCTCGGGGATTATATTCGAACAACTCAGTTACACATTTCTTTCAACACGTACTCATTACACATTTGCTTCAACACTTACCTATAACACTTCAACCCTTAACCCATGACACTTTTACTTCAACACTTATCCGTTACACATTTGCTTTAATACAGTTACTTAACACTTACCCATTAAACATGTACCCCTTACAATTTTACTTCAAAAGTTACCCATTACAATGTACCTACCCGCCACACATTTGCTTGAAGGCTTACCCTGTGAGCATATCCTTGAAGGTCCCTCCTATCAAACATATGCCTTAGCTTTAACATCTGCCTCGTAAAGATTTACTTCGCCCTCTTCACGTTAAGGATCTGTTGGAGGACCTCTCCACTACGCACTGTCTTGAGCGCTTACCCCTTAAACACCTGCCATGATACTAAACGGACAAATGTCCTGTATACAGGTTCTTTATAATAAGCTTTTTCACCAAATCTGTGCATTTTACCTTAACTCTCTTCCAGAACCATTGGCCTTAATACTAGACCCAAGGATGTTTAACTATAGTGCTTACCCCACATCGCTAATCATGGTCCCCACCTCCCGGCTTCTTGATATTGTTATGTATTCCCTTTTTTCATACCTTCAAAAGAAATGTTTTTGTTTTGTACAGTGTCCCTTAATTTACTATTACGTTTTCTTTTATAGATTCGAAGAATGTTATAAATCTTATATCTCTAATTATGTCATTGACTTTATTTTGTTATATGAATTATTATTAAGGTATTGTAAAAATCATAGTTATTACTTTTATGTATAAAGAAGCGCTTGTTATGTTAATACAATAATTTTGGGGGCTGGAGCTATATTGTTGAAACGCAGACTCGCTGTCGCAGCTCGTTGCTTACCAGGTGAGTGTTCTTGTGCATTGGTTTCTCTGTATAATCAGGTTGTATTTGCCCTTACTGTTGTAATTTGTTCTTGATTGATTGTCATATCGAAGGATAAGGGTATAGGCGTTATTTATAGAAGGAAAGAGAGCAGTATTTTCGAGCAGATGTAAATTTCACATTTAATTAGAATAAATGTTTCGGTAGCTAGTCCTCCACGGCGTCCATTTTGTGTTCAGATCATTTGTACTTTGTTATTTCTTGCAATATTTTGTTTTGTTGGTTGTTTCAGTTGTATTAGTGATCCTGACCTATTTATGATTTAAATGTGATAAGTACAAATTTGGTTTTGGTTTTTATAGATGTCACTCAACTTTTACCCAGAGATAGCGGTGTCTACATAGTCTAGTATATCAATCCAAACAGTTATCTCAGGACATAAGCCTGGGCTAATGTGTTAAGGGGTCGAGACCCACCGTAGCCGAAGGCGGTTGGGATCGTGACAATTTCCACAACAATAATTCCACATTAAACCTTTCTTTGTTACCTTTACCTAAAGATTTGCTCAACATATGTGTGATATGATGTTCCTCCTAAACATTTACCTGATCCACGGATACCATAGCAAGTGCAGCAATTTTTTCTCAAGCTGTCAGCATCAACAGCCCCTCCACCAAACGCTTGCCAAGGTATCTGCCCTGAAGGATTTGCCTCAGAGGTAAACCCCTAAAGGTATAGCAACATAATGGTACGACAGTAAGACCTTTGAGAACAGCAGTACAACCCTTATACGCGGTGGTACTGTGATTGAGAACGATGGTACGACACTTACGTCAGGTCAGAGGCCGGGCCATCTTACCCCAGGGTCTCTCTACTGCTCAAGGGGTTTGCATGACCGGGAGCCCCGCCAGCATAAAGCAGACAGTCTCCCTGCATGGAAGCATCGCACAAGCCGAAGAGAGTTTTAAGCTCAGCCTTAACATGATGACCTTTGCACGCGAGGCGGGCGCCGGACAGGTAGGTAGGCAGGTAGGTAGGTGGGCAGGTAGTCGGTATGTTGGCAGGTAGATAGGTAGGTGGGTAACCTGGTAAGCCTTCACGCTACGGAGATCACAAAAGCTAGCCTCTCTCTTAGCTGGACGTCGGCACATTCGGCTCTGGACTGATACTGAGAGAGAGGCCAACGAATATCCGGCATTTTTATGTACGAGGAAAGGGTCAGGTTATTCGAACTCTTGTGTTAGCCAACCGTGGCACTGATGCACCCTAAAGAGTACATACCGGTACCAACGTGAAACGGACACATGGAAGGCTTCAGCCTTCCCACAGTTCGTCGCTTCCCGCTCGTGATGGATGGGCCCCAACAAAGTACTTTACCTGAGAGAGTGTGCTGGGCTGGTGATGTTCCCCTTAATCATCTTGAGGACCACAATACAGCCCTAGGGTTTGATGGCCCAGTCTTAGACCTGACCCGTAGGGGTTAGGCTGATGGCCAGACCATCATATCAGGGGGTTGTACCGTCCTGCTCAAGTATTATTACCATAGTGTTCAAGGGTCGTTCCCTCTTGCTGAAGGGGTTCATCATAGCCATCAAGGCTTGATCAGACTTGACCCCCAAAGTGATCCAAGATAGGGTAAAGGAAGCCTGAAAAGGTCATGATTTTAGTAATAATAATGGTACTACTACTGCTGCTAATGATAATAAATGATAATGATATTGATAATAATGATAATGATATTAATAGTGATAATATACCTAGGAGTGTAGAGCTCCCTTTTCCTGCACAACAAATAGGTCGTGCTTGTGTCATACTGTCGTGCTCAAAGATCATACCGCCATTCCCAAGGATTATGTAGTCGTGATCAAGGATTGTACACTTTCATGCTCAAGGATCACAACGTCGTGCTCTAGCATTGTAGCATCATGCACAAAGATTGTACCATTGTGCCCAAGGATCGTACCGTCGTGCTCTAGGATCTTATTTTAACTAGACCCTTACCAAAGGTAAAACCGGTGACGGATGTTTCAGTTTGAGATAAACCAAGGGTAATGTTCAGAGCAGAGAAATGTTTAGGCTGGAGTAATGTGTAGAGTAATGGTAAAGACATTACAACACAGCAGAAGTTCTCTCCTTTATACGCTATTGGCCACCGCAATGACGGCCTTTTTCATGGGGTGCACATAATGGTAAATATATTTTAATCAAAATGGTATAACAGATAGAAGCAAAGTTTACAAAGACGTTATATTAAAAGATTCTCGCTTGGCTTACATTTTCTATTGTGATCCTTTGCTCTGAATAGCATTGATTAGTTTATTAATATTTTGTCTTTTATGAAGAGTTGGTATAGAACTTTATTCCAAATTTTCAGTTGTCAGTCTTGCTCGTTTCTTGTTTACGATGTTATTTCACAGTGGCAGCCCACTTTCACACGTGTGTTTTTCCAAACATTGCAAACCTTTTGATGCCTCACACTTTGACAAATTTGATTTCTTAGAGTCAGATGATCCCAGAATGTAAAAGTGTCATCTTTAAGTAACAAGTGCTTCATGGCCAGTGATGAAAGCAAGCCTTTTACTTTTAATTCTGCTGCTGTTATTTCCTTGGGGTTGGAAAATTCTCGTGAGATCGACTACTCAGAAACTTGACTGATGTGTCATCAGCTGAAATCTGGTGCCCTTGAACTGATAAACGAGCGTAGCTCTAGGGTTTCTGTCCACTCGGTTCTTGGACAAAATAACCTCGTCGCATCCCCAAGCAAAACCCTTACTGAGACACTTTTGTCTTAAGGTCAGAGGTTCTCTCAGTCTGGTGGTGGGGAGAACTGTTGCTGGTCTTGTTGGAGAGAACTTTATGACACTTACGAGGGCACTTTCGTGCTCGCCAACACCAGGTTAAGAATCTCGTTTCTAAATGATTTACAGTCTTGTCTCGAATGTCTTACGAAGAATTTAGTGTTCACACCAGCCTTATAACGTGTATATAAGTTTTTGCCTGAAACGTACTGATTCGTGTATTTGAGGCTAAACATACTTATCTAGATAGATACTTTGCTCATGATGGTGTGGCTGTCGGCGTTACCCACCGGAACTCGAACCCAGGTCAACTGTTTACGAGGCCGTTGTGATAGCCCCCACAACACGGAATCGTTCATTGATATACACGTTTAAGCTGTGTGAAGCTTTCTGTTTAAGATATTATTACTATTTTTTAATGTGTGTATGTGATTATGTGTTTCTTATTTGTATGTTACGGGGAGAGAGTTGTACACTCGTGTCGTCCTCGCCCTAAGACCAGGCCATTCAGTTAAGCTACCGTTGCAGTTCAGTTTTAATACTTTATTCCTTGATAGAGGAATCGGGATCTTACCGTTGAAACAGTACATTCTAGTCGGAAGGGCCAGCTGCTAAGGAAAGGGTACATTCTGGACGGAAGGCCTGACCGCCATTGAAGATGTTACCATTCGACCTAGTGCTCAGAAACAACACCGGTATCCCCTAGCGTATCCGATCGGTGACCGTCGTATGTAATCAGAAAAGTGCGCAGAAAATCCTAGCGTTAAACAGAAGGATGAGGGACGGTTAACCGATAGTAAGTATGCAGCAATTGTTGTACAGACGAAGTAAATTAAAAGAATTGCCTCTATGTTGTAGACAGCTTTCTGTCTTATAAAAGTATTTATAAGAAATTATTTTAGGAAATATATATATATATATATATATATATATTTTTTTTTTTTTTTTTTTTTCATACATATTCG
>JAYMFT010251127.1:0-10902 GCA_038088735.1 Panulirus argus
CTTTTCCCTTGAGCTTCGTTTCACTCAGAGCCAGAACATCCAGGTTTCTTTCCTCAAACATACTACCTATTTCTCCTCTCTTCTCATCTTGGTTACATCCGCACACATTCAGACACCATAATCTGAGTCTTCGAGGAGGATAAGCACTCCTTGCCCGGCTCCTTCTTCTGTTTCCTCTTAGAAATTTAGATACAAGAAGGGGAGGGATTCCCCCTCCCGTTCCCGTCCCCTCTAGTCGCCTTTTACGAAACGCGGGGAATACGGAAGTAGAATTCTTTTTCCCCTATCTCATAAATATATTATATATATATATATATATATATATATATATATATATATATATATATATATATATACTCAAGAGTATCGCTGGATGTTAAGTCATTTACTGAAATACTGTTTTTCCTAACACTATCACTTTGACGCACCAACTTGCTTCCACTGTTTGTCAGTGTATTTGTATGTTAATCATCGACTTTTTATGATAAAGGAATCATCCCCATTACTGTCTATATACTTCACATAATAAAATATAGTTAACAATAAAGCAGTATTAATACAATACCTCAGTACCATTATCATGTACCCTCAGGACCACTTTTATGGGGGCACCTGCAGCATTTGGCTGCACTCCATGCAGGAGCAGGGGAACAATGGACTCCTTTGGAGTGAGTACGTTCTCGGAGAGGCTATACTCCTTCCTGTCTACTGACGATGATACAAGTAGCCAAAGGAGACTTCTGGACTGCAGTGTAACCACTTGCTGGAGGAGAACGTTTACACACACACACACACACACAAACCTGGTGTGTGTGTGTGTGTGTAAATCTTTTTAATTTAGAGTTGTACATTTAAAAGATATGTGAAGAATCTAAGGACCATCGAGTGGACGTCAGCCACTAAAAATCAACAAATATTTGAGGTATATGTTGCCAAATCTGATATAACTGACTATCCCCAAGTCGCTTGTCGTCAGATCCGACACCACAGACATCCCTCTTCCTGAGGCATGGTGCTCCAGCGATCACTTAACATATCTGAACATAATGACGCCTTAAACTCTTTCGCAAGTAGTGTGTGTATTGCCCAGGAACCTTTCAGAGCCTATTTTGACAACGAGACTAGGCTGTGAATATCCTATGTCCCTAATTGATATCCGTAACTGGCTTCTTAAGTGTGATATGAAATAAGAAAAGATGGAATGGTATCTGCATACCTTTCGTTAATGGAATTACAGTTAAGTAAATCTGATTACGTTCGTCCGTCACTTAAAACTTGTAATAATTCAGTGTGAATATGTAGTCAATCTGTACTATAAGGCTTCGCCGTGACATTGCTTTACTGTTGCACAAAACTGCATTATAGCCACAATAGGAGAGTACCGTAGACAAACTATACGGCATAAATGTAATTATGTATATGATACTAATTTCGGCATAAATGTAATTATGTATATGATACTAATTTCCCATTTATGCATTAAGAGACGGTTGTATAATTGTTACAATATAAGTATTTTTATGTAGTAAGATGTATGTCACGGTGGTATAAATATATCAGGATTTAACGCACATTAAAAGAGAAAGTTTTAGAATATTTCATTTCTTTGTGCATTCAGTTTGTTCCGCTTATTTCTTCCACTCTCTTAATAATTTTGTTCGCAACTTTCTTACTTCTTCTTTGGCTTACTTTAATGATGTCATGTCAAGATCAACAGTTCCTTCCCTTTCAGAGAAGTGGCCATATCCAAACATATCAGTAAATCCATTTTAGGGTCTTGCTGTGCCCTCTTCCTTCGTTACCTTATGTGGGCAGTCTAAGTAGGTTTGGGATACTCTCCTTACAGCTCAGGACCCTTCTTAGATCTGGCACAATTCCTGCCGGGTAGTCGATGTACCTCTTGCATGCATCTCTATGCCTCCTTAGAGAGGGAAATCACACTGATGATGCAGACTCTAATTTGGGTCTAAGATGTGCGCTGAATATCATCATGAACACTTCTTTGTCCATATACTTGCAGACGATTTTGGCGTTCGACAATATAATATATATATATTATATATTATATATATATATATATATATATATATATATATATATATATATATATATATTATTCATGCATGGATGTATGTGTCAGAGTTCACAAATCATCGGAGCGTGTGAGAAAATACTTGATCTTTCGTTGAACTGCATTGTAAATAACCTGAACGATGTCGCTGGGTGTTGTCCATTCTCAACTGCTGACCTTGTACGGCTTGACATTTACGTACTAACTTCGGGAGTTAATCGGTTCATAAATCAGCTACTTTTCCTTTCATCTGTTTCACAAGTCGTCTGTTTCTCAAGACATTCGCCGCCGATATTGGGGCAAGATGGCCTGATCACGTACTTCGGGTAAAGTCTATTAGTCACTTGGACCACGACGACGCTGAGGCCTTCTTCCTGGTCCTCTCTCTCCTCTGCCTGGGCTTGCCGGATCCCGGATGCACTCTTGGGGTCTGCCCGGGTGATCCGTCTTGATGCCATCCTTCCTGCACTCATGCATGCTTAACCATGCATGGACGTCGGGGGCTAGGTTTAGAGACGTGTAAACGTCTGTCAAGAATATTCAAAGGCCAGTTGCTGCTCATTGCATTTGCTAAGTTATTTCTGGAAGTGTCTGTTTACTCCGATGTATACATATGTATGTGTGTTTGTATTCATGTATGTTAATACACAATGAAACAACCCAAGAACCTCGTTCACGGGGTAATTGAAGCTCCGATCAGGAGCAGGGTAATAATGGACTCCTTTGGAGCAAGAAGTACCTTGACGAGATTGTACTCCTTCTCCTCCATTGACGATAATATAAATCTCACAGCGTAATCGCATGCAGGTGGAGTCTGGTAGCGCATATATATATATATATATATATATATATATATATATATATATATATGAGTAAAGGCATGGTATATATACATGGTTAAGAGATGGGGCGACACGACTGTAAATTCTTTCCCTGTATCATACAAATGGTAACCACAAAAGCTCTCTAAATATATTCTGGATTGTAAGAATTTTTCTCAAGTTAGTCATGATAGCATTCGTCAATGTAAATGCGTCTGAAAAAAAAAATGAAATCTTCCCATTTGAAGGATCTTCCTACATCTCCCTTGGTGAACACGATACACCTAGTTGAAATTGCTTTTCGAATATAATGTACAATTATCAAAATCTCGTTCATGCATCACGGAAACAATCTTGCTTCATGGCAGAGCTTGGCATGCAATTTCTCTGATCAATTTCCTTGAATTTCCCTTTTTTTCATTCTTATGAAATCGCTTTTCCTTATAGATATCAGAGAAAGAAAGAAATTCAACTGATTTCGTATGATCTTTTATTCTTAACCACACGGTCTTCATCCATAAAAACATTTTCATGTCCGTTTTAAACCAGTCCCCTTAATTTGAGGTCTTTCGTTTGGGCTCCATGCAGGGGGCTTGACAGAAAGCGTCGACAAAAACTGGTGCAGCAACATACTGGGCCGAGCCCCGTGTGAAGGTGAGAGGAGATGGGGAGGAGAGGTGCGGATGAGGCCGACTTTGGCCTTGCTGGAACGTGCCGGGAGTCGACATGTTAAGTATAGACCCGTATCATCTGATGCTCTATACTCTCACTCGCTGCTATATCTGTAGGATACTGTGAATGTATGTATATACCTGTCCTCTTGTGCTTATCCATTGGAAATCGTCAAAACACACACTTGTGCAACGGTGTTTAATTTTCTATCTCTCACACAAACCCTCACACACATTCACAACGAAAATACGCACACACACACACACACGCATCATTGAATTAGCACGGGTGCGCCCGGATGCTGGACCACATTGGTTCGAATCCTGGGCGCGGTTCAATCGCTATTACATGAAGGCTTCACTCCGTACACACACTTGCTAAATCAACCATCTCTTTTATACCTCACTCAACGAAAAAGCAATCCTCTGTAAAACGCCATTAATAAAGCCGAACACAGACTACTCACGAACACAATATACTTTACATAAAGACCCTGACTTATCACGAGATCTTGAAGCCTAATGACACACGCCACACAAATTCTTAGCGCGTAAATGCAGGTTCCGCCATGAATACATTCATCGTTTGTCGTGATCCAGATAAGTTTCTTGGGGCGGATCCGTGTTTCCCCATACCTTGGGAAACGCGTCTGTTTCAGGATGTGACTACGCTCCAAACACGCGAGGGTGGACTGTTAACCCACCTAGCTTGAAACCCTGCTGCCTTGAAGCGCCTTAATTTTCCTGCCACCTCAACGAGTCAAGGTCACAGCCCAGGTGGTTAATGAATATCTCCCAAGTCGACTGTGTAATGCTTTTACGATTGGGTGTTTAAGATATAAGAAATATCTAAAAGTTGATAATCATTTGAATCGACAACGTAAATATTATCATAATTTAGAACAGTCCATGTTTGGAGCTGAACCTTCGAGTCGATCACGTACCAGCTGCTTATATATAGCTGTTCCTATTTCTATAATACGCTATTTATGAATCCGTCTGATGAAACCCTGGGAACCCCGCTTTTTTTTTTCTTTTTTGCTATGCAAGGATATCTAGACCCAAGGCGTTGAGTTCATCGCCACGATTACTCACCCGGAATTTGGGAGGGAGTTACGTCATTACTACGTCATCACCTCTAGAGCGTATTCGACGAACCAACAGCTGTCAGCGTCTGCCCTTTACTAACTCACCTGCGGTTTATAGAATGGCAATCATGTTTATAAATGACTATAGAGCCTATAAGTAAATATAGCATTTTACTATGCTGGTCGTTCTGTGTAGGATTCGTCTTTGTACACTGACGTACGTACTTCCCCCAGATTCAGGGGTTAATTGAGGCGACCCCTCAAGTCTGATCATGGTATTCATCCACTCTAATCATCTCGACTTAATCTAATATAATCTAGAAAGTTTTGAAATATCTAACCACAAAACTGAAAGTGCTCTGGAGAAAAAGAAAAGTGCCTGGAACGCCGAAGACGATATGCTGAACCAGTTTCCTGTCTTAAAAAAAAATACTATTTTGCTTAGTCATAAGTTTTCTCGACTGCTGCATCATCCCACGTCCTTTTTTGCATACTTTTCTGGCCCTTCCAGTTGTACATCATTCTATATCTATTAATTCACTTTATTACTTGCAATTCAACAATTGTAAAGATGTACTGTTTAGAATGTGGTGCCCTTGTAAGAATGCTGTTAACACAATACAAAGATCACTCTGCTATAGCCTTGTGCCTCATACTGTTTTAAAGACACTACTGCCAATGAAAAGTAAACTTACAGAGTATCTTCCCCGTATACTAAATCCACTGTTCGTTAAGAGGAAAACCTACGAGTGTTTCACAGCTACGGAGACTTTAGACCAACTTCTTACACAAAAAAGTAAGCATTCCAAACTCATGACTGCTGAGGTTGTGCTGCATCATCACCCATGGTCAGTTTCTGCAACGGTAGGGCAGACTGTGTGCAACGTTTGTGAGGTCAGTCACCAATGCTCCCTGATGTCTGCGTTGTTCTAGGCTGATATGTTGAGGAAACCACTAAATCTCAAGAACGGGAAAGATGAAAAAAAGTAGAATCGTACCGTGTGACACTGAACTTGCGCCACTGTCGCATGCAAGAGCTTTATAAAGGAAGTCAGAGCTTTATCGACCTACTTTGTCACACAAATCATGATAATTCTCTTTATATGGTGGGTCAAGACAACTAACGGTTTGATACAAAGAAGATGATTTGGATATGGTCAACTGCTATTGGTTATTACCTTTCGATCCTACCCAGATATATATTTACGTTGCGAAGGACAACTCTAAAGTTTTTCTTGTTCTCTTGATGTGCCTCTGCTGGAAACAATAAATCAAGTAGGATATTACCGTGAAGGAAATGGATAGGAAGATCATCGATACCTATTCTACAGCCAAAGCATGTGCGTGAGAAGAACATGACATCCTCTCCCACAGCATGTATCATCCACTGGCTCTGACACTCAAATATCCCTTCGGCAGAAGAAAAGGTTTCTGCCGTAAACCAAATGATCAAGTTTCCATAATATCCAAACCTGGATCTCATAAGCGACGATTCACAGGAGTCATACAATACTAGGTGTCACCCGTTCAGCTTAACCGTGAATCAGCTCAGGCATGTTATCAACTACCAAGAAATACACCTGTGCAAGTCTGAAGACCTCGCCTCCAACAGTTGATGCACACATCCACCCCATGGAAAGATGTCGCTTGCAGGTCATCCTACGGATATTGGCTGATCAGCTCCGACATTCAGCCGCTGATGCGGAGAGAGTCTTGAACGACAGACGTTTCAAGGAAGGTGTTACCTGTTCATAAACGACAGATGAAGTAGAGTTATGGTCACTGCCTAGAGTTGTGGCACGTACAGCAGAAGGGAATGCAGCTGTAAGAAGCAGACACTGGTCTTTGTATGACATTCTGTGAATGCCAGGCTCATGACTGATGCTGCAGCTAGTTCGCCATAAACGCCGAGGATGTCAGACCAGTAGTGGACGATGACGGTGAGAATAATGTCAATGATTTCTGTCAGTATGAAGAAGGAATTGATTCTTTTTCTTTCGTTGAAGGCTCTATTCACGGACATAGGTCCACAACAAGGCCGGGCCTAAACTGAAATATAAAAAGATTAATGAAATAGAAAAATAAGAGACAAGGAAAAAGTATCAACGAATTTTGGAGGAAGTGCAATTCGTCTGTCTGAATACAAAGTCCTTTTGTGTACAGCCAAAGCTGTGCTGATTCTCTGATTTTTTAAGAACTATTCATACAGCAGTTACGTATGGGTCAGAGTGAGAGCGTAGGTGAAGGAGAAGGAGTGTGGTGTGTAACAGGTGTTTGTGAAAGCGTTGAGATGTGGAAAGAGTGATGGAAACTTTGGTTGATTTTAAGGAAGACGCTCTAATGCATGACGGGAAAGGGTACGTATATATATCTTATACTTCCGCAACAACACGAAGCTTGTGCTATAACCAGCTCCAGTATATGTTTTGCTAACTTCAGGTCATGAAAACTCTCCTATTGTGACAGACACAAGTGGGGCTTGTGGCCGATCATTACATCGAAAAAGCTGTTCGGAACAATCGAGCGTTTCAATTATTCAAAATCACATGACGCGCTGCATTGTTCCACTTTTTACTGACGATCGTGACCTGATTTTATTCCAGTTTTCGACAGAAATTTCTTCCGCAACTTCACCAATGGAGTGCACCGACCTCGTCTTAAGATGTTAAGCAACGAACCTAACCTAAGGGTTATGATAAATAAAATATCATTCTTATCAGTATCATTGAATATTCGTAATTGAAGAAAGGAAAAAAAGTGAATGTGAGTGAGTGTGTGTGTGTGTGCGTGTGTGTGTGTGCAATTACCTATTTCTACTGGACGGAGAGGGAGTTTTACACTCATGGGACTCCATCTCGTGTTTATTTGTTTGTGTGTGTGTGTGTGTGTGTGTGTGTGTGTGTGTGTGTGTGTGCGTGTGTGTGTGTGTGTGTGTGTGTGTGTCGCGAACATATATGAAGATAAAAATCGCGTCTGGATACCTGTTCTCAACCATTTCAAATCAAGCTATGGCTATGATCACAGACCCTTATCAATTAGTACTGATAATCACCATTCAATTGGGGTCCGTGAGAGGCTGACACTGTATTGAAAATATGTTACAACACCAAGTACCTGATGCCTCATGTCCGACCCAACATCTCTGATAATAAGCATACTCAATGACATCTATGATGCCAGAGTAAACGAAGATATCACCCCGGCATACGAAGATAGCAAGTAATTATCACCCTGTAATCACCTATACCACTAACCGTAAGACGGTGTTTTGAATGAGTGTGAAATACATCGGCAACACCTTGTGTGTGTTGCGGGCGTCGCGCTCAACCAACACTCCTTGACAACTTCTTCAGTAAAACTAGAAATGATACGGAAAAGAAAAGTAGTATTGAAAACTCATCTTCCACTGTAGGAAAAAAAAATCTATTTCAATCATGGTAATTTAACTGGTTACTGAGCGGAATCAAGTTCAGCAATAATCTGTCAATTAACCTTTGTAATTAGTCAGTGGATGTCTGGAGACCTCAACGCTCCTCCGTTCTTTAATATAAAGTGATCCAAACTCCCCCATCGGCCCAGAGGGGCGCTGGCTTGGCTGTCTTAGATGGGTCATGACTCCCTCTGAGGTCTCCCCCATAGTTGTTGATGTGTTGGGAGATCGGACGATGTTACCCTCTCTCTCTCTCTCTCTCTCTCTCTCTCTCTCTACCTCTGGCACTCTGCCTTCCCCATCTGCTTTGATGGAGATCTCTCTATGGGCACTCGGAGATCTCCTATGGACCCTTTGGTTGTTTCTGGTGGGTACTGATTGATGACCTCTATACCCGCGTGTGACACACACACATACACTCTCCGGCCTTCTCATCTGATGGCGACTGATTGTTTCTTTTCGGGGGAGGAGATCTACACCACACACAATACTCAAGTCCTCCTGTTGCTGTGTGGTGGACTGACAGGCTGTTTAGTGACTGGGGGGGAGGGGGAGATGTACAGTGTAATGATAAAGTACTCAAGACAAATTTCTTCTCGCAGGGCATTGCTGCGCACGAGACGCCCTTTCGATTGGGGTGGGGTGTGGGGGAGAGCAGGGCAGTCAGTGGTTGACCTACAATTGCAAAAGGTGGGAGGTTGTGCCGTAGTGTTTGTTAGCCTTGTTGTAAGCAAAGAGGTTGTTGGGTGTGGCTTGGAGAGAGAGAGAGAGAGAGAGAGAGAGAGAGAGAGAGAGAGAGAGAGAGAGAGAGAAGGCGGTCGGGCCAAACACGCACCTTCCTATAGCAATTTTGTTGTTCCCACCCTGAGGGAGCGTATGAGTTATGGGAGCCAGCCAGAACAGGTAAGATTGAGGGAGTCAGCGAACAAGACGGGTCTCGGAAAGAGAGAGAGAGAGAGAGAGAGAGAGAGAGAGAGAGAGAGAGAGAGAGAGAGAGAGAGAGAAACGTGGTTGAAACCAGTTGAGCGTTCGGAGTAGACTATTTCTGTACGGTACCGGAAACTGGTTTCGTTAGACTTTACGGTAACGAAAAATGCTTCGTTGAGTTTCGTACCTAAGAAACATCAATCGTCAGGTTTTGGCATTCGTGATGAGAAACATTCATCGCCAGGTTTTTTTTTTTTTTGTATATACTTCCGAAGCAAGTTTCGTTTAGCTCGTAGACTGCACCTGTTTCATTAGGTTTGCTGTCTACGAAACATGTTTCATGAAGTCCCAGAGTGGTGGGACTTCCAAGAAAGTGACGAACGTGCATGGGTTCCAAGGCAAATTGAAGTACAGTGGGTAAATCCTTGTCATCAACACTCAAAAGGAAATCGGGAATAATGTATACTCTTTTGTCTTCAGCACCTAAAAGAAAAAATGGACGCTGATCCTACACAACGATCCTATAATTTTCCAGTCAGTCAAGTCAAGGGACTGTAACCTCGGAGGAACCTTTATAATCACCACTCCCTCAATTAGTAAAATTAGGAGACACCAGCCTTGGGGAAGCCTTACGAATCCTCACTTAGAAAAATCAGGGAGGAGACTGCCAGCCTTGGGGAACTCCACCGCCCTTCATCTTATCATCGCTCTGCTACAACGCCAGCCGAGCGGTGTCCGTCCTGAGATGTTCGGTGTTGAGTTGTCATGGCAGTGAAAGTGACTGGACGAGTTTTTTAGCAGGTGTCCTTGATCGCTTAGGGACGCGGGCCATCGTCTTGTTGTCGTGGGTGTGGGGGTGGGAGGGAGGGAGGAAGGGAGAGTAGGGGTGTCTTGGGAGAGTCAATGACTGAGACACTGTGGTTTGAGAGCAATTACCACAATTTTTTTTTTTCAAGTTAGCTGAGACGGCACGGGTAACTGAGGCCATCTCAGTAACGCTATTCAGTATTTACATATACCCTGAACCAGGTACCCATCTTATCGACCAATCCCCCTAGGGGTGGATGATGAACAGCTGGGTTGACTTCGGACCGACTGCCTCATGAGACCGACCAGGATTCGAACCTTATACGCTCGTTACCCTGGTCGGGCGGCCCGTGAATGCTGCGTCACGGTCGGGAACGCTAACCGCTACACCTACGGAGGCTACTGCAGTTGAACACTATTATGGAGCTGGAACTAGGTGTTTATTTCCACAATCATGGTATCTGATCCAACCCTTGGGAATTGGTTAGACGGAGTTAACGATGGTACAGTAGATGGGCAGATAAGTAGATTTGTCCTGACTATGCATCTTCATTCTCAAGGGATTGACGTTGACTGTGTGTGTGTGTGTGTGTGTGTGTGTGTGTGTGTGGAACTCGTGAGGCAGTGGGTGGGGACCGAAGTCGCTGGTGGAATTCAGTTCTTGGAAATGAGAAGCAAAACAAGTTTCTCAAGTGGCTTTGTTGCCTTGAGTTCTCGAGTAAGAGTAGACATCTGATGTGCCATGCAAGTGAATTGGCAGTTTTTGTTACCTAATCATATGCATTACTGACGGGTTTTGTTACCTAATCATGCGCATTACTGACCGTTTATGGTATCTAATCATGCGCATTACCGACGGGTTTTGTTACCTGATCATACGCATGAATGGAAGTTCTCAATACCCACTCACCGTAAATGATTTTGAATCAGTGTTACTGTAAAAAAAAAAAAGGGGGCCATTTACAAGCTTGAAGGTCATGCGAGGTTAGCAGGTGTCTAGCAGCGTTGGACAGAGAGGTACCGCTCGTCTGGGACGGAGGAAATGGGGAGAAGTGACACAGTGTCATGTCTAGACCCTCTCCAGCCA